>JAOYMO020429861.1:0-22562 GCA_025802455.2 Iodosphaeria phyllophila | reverse complement strand
GGACGTTGCAACGATTTTGCGAGAAACTGCGCGAAGCGTTTCGAGAAGCCGAGCTAATGCAGATGGACGACCGACCGTTGCTATTGCACGCTACGCTGGTGAATACGGTGTATGTTAAGGAGACAAGGAAGGGAAAGAAATGGGGAAAGAAAGTCACTTTTGATGCGGCGGCTGTCATCGATCGGTATGAGGATCAGGTCTGGATGCGGGATTTCCCCGTCACGAAGGTTGCGATTTGTAGGATGGGGGCAAAGGAGGTCGGGGACGGGAGCGGTGATATGGCTTATGAGGTTGAGACGGAAGTCGACGTTTGAGCAGGTGGTTTCGTATTTCTGTGCGAGATGAGTGCGTGAGAAGTCATTTGGTGGTCTTGAGGCGCAGATGTTTGTGGTAAGATTTCGCCAGGGGGGACTTGCTAGCTGGTCAGCTTAGTAATGAACTTCGCAGCAACGGACTGAATCGCAAGTGTAGTGACGTTGAGCCATCGAGCATCTTGTTCTTGATGGGGCGAGGCGAGATTTCAGCAGAACGAACCACGTCATTGCCTTAGGGTTGGTGCGGGCACGTTTTTGTCTGGGGGTTTCACCCATACTGAGGGTTCCGTCATCAGTCCAGCGCCTCGTGTGGTGGCTGTGCGCTGGAATTGAATCTATGAGAGTGACCACGTCTATGTAACGAGAAAAATCTATTTAGGAGGAAAGCTGTGGCATTGCCGTGGGGTGGCAGGAGCACTGAATACACATGCCTACTAAAGCCCAAGGCTGGACTGGGAGCACAACACTCTCTAATATATCTGGGCATAACTAATCCTTAATCCTGTCATTGATAAAGCCTATGTTATCGATCTCGGTGCTAACAGAGACAAAGACCGAGATACAATCTCGCAAGTATGGAACCAAGGGTGACTGATCATGCCAGGATCAGGGTTTCAGCAGTTGAGAGCTGCATCCTTGATTGGGTTGTTTGGACAGTCAAGGTTCTAACCTTAGCACTTTGACTGATATTTCCTTTGACAGATGTCTCCTTTTCAGTATGTTGGACATTAACTGAAAGTTTACTATGATAATTGAGTGTTTTAGCCTCAGCCGATCTCTTCTCGTGTGGATTCGCCCCTGGTAATCTCTGCTAACAATATAATGGCGGTGGGTATCCCTTCGCCATTCCTCTAGCTTGAATTGGCCACGTACGGCTGCTTTGGCTCAAATTGTTATTTTCCTAGTGAACCCTCGCTCACGTTACAGCGACTAGCTAACCCTCCTGCCATTGTCATTATACTTACTCGATCTCTTTTCTCTCCTGGCCCTCCGATCTTCCCTCGCCTGATCAAACGGAACTTGTGCCAATCTCTCCATCTCCCGTGCTCGCCCAGGCGGCTCGAAATCGCAGGGGTAGATGTCGGCGCAAGGTGGCGTCGTTTCCCCCTGTTTTTGCATCTGGCTCGCGTTTATGCTGCCCTTGAACCCCATACCTTTCACCTCTCCGCCTCCCACTCGTCTGACAATGCCGCTCTGAAAGTCGAAACTGCTGGTGCTGTACGGCTCCATTTTCAGGTGCCCGGAATACATGGCACATAAGCGCCCCTCAGAGATGAGCCCATGCTGGTGTAGGTGCGATAGGAACGCCGGATCAGGTTTCATGGGATGCGATCCCGTACTGCGGCCGTCCAGAGCCGCCCCTTGAGCGAGATGCGAGTCTCGAATGTGGAGCATCCGGGTTCGGTAGGTTTGTAACAGGGCGCCCTGATGGGCTTGACGTGCTTGACGGATGCTTTTACTGGAGGAGGTTGAGGACGGGGATGGGGAAAATTGAAGGGACAAGGGCAATGGCACGTGGAAAGTCACCCGATCGCAATACCAGCAGGCGCTTCGCTCTGGTAGCTTGGCCTGGAGGTGCTCCTTCACCATGTGGGTGATCCAGGACTCGGCGTCGTTGAAGGCGAAGGTGCGCGGACAGCCGTGGAGGAAGGAGAATTCGCAGCTGAGAGGCTGCCGTTTTCTCGACTTGTCGGATTTACTAGCGGAGGTAGACATTTTTGTGTATGAGGGAGCACCACAAATTCTCAATGACTAGCGATGTCTGTTGAGATTCGTTGACATCTCTGCCAACACCATTCGGATTCTCACGCCACCTATTTGGAAACCCATTTCTAATAGCAGAAATCCAGAACAACATAAGAGATGCGAAATGCTCGACATTTTAAAATATCGGGAGATCGCAGTGTATGCTGCCAAAAGCATAGTTAGCGGGGTGCATACATAGATGGGGCTCCGAAGACGCATTAGCTAGCTCATCTATTGGCTCGTTCACGATCTAGCATGTTAGTTAAAGTGTACGAGGAGCTTGCATTCGCCGCGGAATTGTTATTTGATTTTGAGTACTCTAGCTGCCTATCACGAATCGCCTCGTGGCAGCTTGCCATTTTGCTTATCCGAGAGTGAGCGTCGGGCCGCGAACTTGGTAGTCATCTGGTCATGGAGGAAACAGTATTCCTACCTCGCGAATACACAGCAGATCAGCCGTTTATTGCACAACATGGCATCAAACCTCATCTATTGGTTGATTCTGCGGTTTCTGACCAAAGTCGCTTGCGCGTTATCGACAAAAAATCACTCAGCGGTTTCATTTGAGAACGAGTCCTACTCTCCGACTTGAATTTGGAGCCATCCAATCCGATGCTGCTGCTCCATTGGGCCGCGACCAGAGAAAGCGTAGAACTTTACCCATGATCGCATGATTCGAGCTGATATTCAGTTCAATTCCCAACAGAGAGACATGACGGAGAAGCTGATAAGTGCCTTTTCCGGCATTTGTCTCGTCTTGATATAATTTAGAGTGTCGAAATTGATCTCGCAACTTGTGCAATAGTGCTACCAAGGAAGAAGGGGGGGAGGGTCAGGCTAAGAGCTCACAAACTCTCAAGAGCATCGTGTCTCTTGCGGGTAGCCTCAGCAACTCTGCAGCTCGAACAGCAGGAACGAAGGCGGACAGGATTTCAAATGCATCGCAAAATGTCTGGGATACCACGTGGTATTTTCACCGGTATCTCACCCTGAAGATCCGCAAAGGACCCGTATCTTGACCAAAACATTTCGACATTCATCCAAACCCATGCCCCTTCCCATTTCGTCTCCTAGCTTGACGATACCGGGGAACACCACACATGAAACCTCACGGTCTACATGGCCCCCGTTCCCGTCCCCAACCGTACCAAAGTCACCCATTTCTTCACCACCCGCTACCTCGTCCTCTCCCGGGGGCCCAATGTCCTCCATATCAGCCCTGTCAAACGTAGTGCGCTGATGTGGTATTATATACGGCATATGGACCTGATAACTGGCTCTTTGAGTGCGGAGCTGCCTGGTCAAGGTAATTGCGCTCATCAAAAGAGGCCGCAAGGCTTGATCTCGGGTTTGTACTGTCGTTGTTGCTCTATTCGTTGGTGGGTTGCTAGAAGTGGGAGTAGTAATGCTGTCTAGGATACCGTTGATACGTCCCACCAGGTCTTCAATGAGCCTTGCAGTTTCGCCTTCAAGGGTTTCGGACGATTTGGCGTTGATCAGGGAGAGTGTTGTTGCGCGCCAGCGATTGATGGATTCATGGCTGGCTATTTAACAATTAGTGCATAAAAGGTGAAAATTTTCGGTTCATGCAGGGAGGTCATGGAGGGAAGGGGGACCAGGCTACAAGAAAATATAAACCTTACTGTACGAGGAAAGCCAATTCTGTTGGCTTTGCAACCTAATTGCTTCTTCCTGAGATAGACCTGGAAAATAAGCATTGAAGATCATATCGACCCATACGCGAGAGACGATAGATTGGAGTAGGTGCACTTTGGCCGATCTTGCGAGCTGCTCATCAATAGGAATGAACTCGGATAATCCACCTAAGGCGGGCTCGCTAATTTTGGATAGATCTAAAAGACTCTTGTACTCAGTGACAATGCGTGAATTTTGGGTTTGAAGAAACACGAGAGCTAAGATAAAAGGACAGAAGAGAAATTGGGCTTGGAGAGACTTGGAAATTGGTGATAGTTAATGCTGGGGGCTAACATCAACGAAAGTTCCCACACCCACCAATTTTTACACGCCGGAAATACATCAAGACCCAGTTCTGCAACGCATTCCCCAATCTCGCCCATTCCTCACGTATCCCATTATCATCTGGAACCTCGGAACCGGTGGGGCCGATCAGTCCAAATCCATCGCCACGCGTATTCTGGTTAACCCATCCCTTCAGCCCGGATACAACGCCGCCGAGTCGAGCAATCTCGCCATCCCGCAGAACCACCTCCCGGCGTAGAGCTCCGATCTGGTTCAGCAGGTCTTCTCGTTCGCCTACTCCCCAGTCGCTAAATGCCGTGGCAGGCGCCGGGAATTTTTCTTTTGTTTTGGCGGGCAACACTCTCGAACTCCGATCAAAAGAATACTTTACGGGAGTATCTTGGCTTTCTTCTTCTTCTTCAACAAACTCGGTTGCGTGACTTTCGCTTCCAGACCCCACATCCGTGATATTCGCGGGATATCTCAGCCCCGAGAAACTTTTGGCCGCGGTATCTCTATTACCAGCAATGCTGCTGCTGCTACTTCCAGGCCGCTCCTGTATTCGCTCATGCGGCGGCGGAGCATTGTGCAGCTGCGCACGTGGTGGTCGTGTAATGATATTTTCTTCACAGTCTTCGTCTTTCGGGTCAACCCAATTATCATCCAGTGCTCTATCTACAACTCCGAGGGAACTGCCGTCCAACCCGGCCATGATTTAGCCCTGTTTGTCAGCACTGTCGCGATTGCTAGGGCAGCGTCAACCGAGAGTTTTGAGCAGCTGTAAAAACAAAGATCGCAAATTTAGGAGCGGCGATGGAAGGGGGTATAGACTGATAGAACGTCTATGATATTAGGCTCCGAAGCAGCGTCATGATTTCAACGAGAGATTTCACCTTCGATCGCTCGTGTCATACCCAGGTAAACAAAGAAAGGCAGTGTCATAAGAAGAGACCCGGTTCTGCCCTGGTTTGATCATCGATTTTTCCTTCGATCAGAATCTATGACCAAAAGGGTATCTCACGTACCGAGTGACGCAAATAATCATGTCCCCGGCACGCAAAAGTCCCAGTGGAGAGAGCAGAGGCTACAAAGTCGCGCAATATGGGAGTGAACCTGGATCTGGATGGGAGGACGCAAGGTTTTATCTCAGTAGCTCAGATATCATGATTTTTCAAGTCCGGAAATCGAGTCATAAGACTATTTAATTGGTGAACACCTACCGGTAAGTTACAGCAGTTAGATTATGGATGTTCAAAGACACCTTATATATCGTTGCGGGGCGCTTCGGTCGCTTCTTCTGACACCATTCAGTTGGAATATCTACGATTTTCAACCTGGACCTTCTCTCGCGAGATCATAGCTTTTTCCCAAGACCGTGTCTTGCAGTGACGACAACAAGAATGAGCAAGGTGCGAGCTTAGACTCTTGACCATGCACATGTCTATTGCAACTGGTCCTCGATTGCCCGCGTTGGGCAAAAAGTTTGGGTGAAAATAATGTTGACGCATGATCAAACACCTTCATTGTTTCCCCTGGTCCAGAATTGTCGTTGACTCCCAACATCTGGCTCCCATATCTCTTACCGAACTAGCCTCCACGATCGCTACTGAATGCTTCTCGTTTACTTGAATTCGCTCTAAAGGTATTGAAACTCCATCTGAGACTTGGCCTTCCTCCATCTTCCCATAATCCCTTTCAGCTTCGTTATCCCGCCTGTTCTGCTGCCACGTGTACCCCAGCGAAATCTCGTCATCGAAATTTGAGCGATTGGTTGCATTTCCATTCCTCGTGAATAATCGGTAAGACTCTAACCATTTGTTCTCCCTTTTTTTGCGATTCCTATCGACGGCGCTGCTATAAAAGCCGCGGTTTGATGATTTGCCACCTGAGCTCGAGACATCCACGATTTGAGGGTCTTCTGAGCTGGGCGGCGTTATCGACATGAATCTTTTTGGCATCGCATATTTGAGCAGAGGCTTCAAGGCTGGAAGCGATGCGCACATAATGGACAGGTTGATTTCGATGAAGGAAAGATACGAGTCGAAGGCGCCGTCCCAATTAGCGTCATATGAACTTCCACTCACATCGATAGCGGTTGTACGTTTGATCGATATAATGGTTGATCTGTGCAATTGCCTCGAAAATTAGCTCGATTCAATGCAAAAATCAATCCAGTAACGCGTAACGGTGCGCCAAGGGGTAACCAGGAATCAGCACTTACGCTCCGCCAGCCATAAAGAGTACAATCAGTGAAATCTTCTTTCTGGTCGATATGTGCAAGCCCCAAATCCCATAGACGGGAAGTAAAAGCGCGGCAAAGTCCATGACGATATTGAGGATACTCAGGAAATAATAGATTGGTATCTTATTAGCATGGCATGGATTGTTGACGGAATAATAGTCAGCCCAATAGTTCCACGCCGCAGCCATGGGCTTGCATGAAAATATTGAGACGAAACAGAAGAATAGCGAGTAGGCGCTGATAAAGCCAAAGCAGGCCCAACCAGCGCGCCACAGCCAGGCTCTGCCACGGAATATTCTGATGTAAAAGATGAACACAGATAGTTTTGGAAAAGATATGCAGAGGCAGTAAACTATGCTACCGGCAAAGTCGTACTGTTTTGACCGCGAGATGTCAGCGTTGCTCTTATTGTACCATGGTCCGTATTCAATCCCCCTAGACCAATCGTGGTTCGGAGCTGATTCCAATAGAAGAAAGAGCATCATACCGTATAGTTTGGTATCTGTAAGGCACTTCTTACATCCCAATCATGGTGGCCAAAGCCATACCCAATCTCTAATAGTAAATTAGCGCTAAAACATTCCGTAAAGAAAGATTGTGTTTGCTGATTTCGATATAACACTGGTAAGAGGGGCGCGAAATGGGCACAACTAACGCTTAACTGTTATGAAAAGTAGCGCGACTGTGCTGAGGAACCCGAGTAGTACAAATACTAGAGAATGTTAGAAAGTTCATAAACAGGTGTCACAGTTTAAGATGGCATTGTGTTTGTTAGAGAGCTTTTTCGACGCTTAGACAGCCCATCAGGCGATGTAAATAAAAAGTTTTTCGGGACTCGAGATCCGCATACCGTCATCCAATCCAAATAGACCACGATGTAAAGTCGTCCTCACCCAGACACGAAGCAGGATAATCAGCGCAGCTACAGTCGTTGTCGCGTAACCACAACTTAAAACCAATTCTTTACGTGAAGGCGGGTTGACAAGATTGCGCTGCTGGCCAGCCGGTGGATCCGCCAACCATTCTGGTGAGTCGCCCATGGGGGACAGGCGCCGAGGCGACTTCAGCCCGGGGAAGCGGGCAAAGGTTTGATCATGCGCCAAAGTCGATAATGTTTCCTATATAAGACTGATAACGAGCGCGTATGAATCTGTCGATCAAGTTGGTGTTCGATCAGCCATAGCTAATCAATCGGTTGGACATGCTGTACTGGAGTTCTTTCGCTGAATATCATCCCATCATATTTCGATTGCTTGATCGTTGGTCATGGCAAGGTTGACCGACCAGTGGACTAATTGTAGACGCGGATCTACGTTCGCTCTAGTAAGAACATGTAGGATCAGGATGTGAATTGTTTGCTCGAAAACATACTGTCAATAACAACAAAATTCCAAGGCGCATTGAAGTGGATGTTCACAACATGGTATCACTGGTTTGCGGCGCATTCGCACGGGGGTTCCCCTAACTTCTTCACACAAGCGCTGTTCATGGCAACGGGGAGCAACGGCCTTAGATCCGATTTATGATGCCGAGCCAATCAAGTTGATAGATGATTTCCGTCCTGTGACGCCACAGCTGATTGATGCAAAGCTGGGACCTTCTTCTGGCTGATGTGCTGGGAGACAGTGAAGTCCCGGTGTCTGCCCAGCGCAGCCACTCAAGAGAGTTCTGCATCGGCCCATTTTCGGGTGGTGGCTGGGGTCAAGGATACCGGTAGGGTAATTTCTCGGATTTGCATTCAGTCACTTACCGTCTAACGTCACTGCTGTTGCAGCTGATGCAGTCTAACCCAATTTGGGCCGACTGTCGCCAAAGAGGCTGAGAGACTTTTGTTGTGCTATGATATCGAACAACTGCGCGCTGCCGCTACGGTCTGCTATCCCCTTGATTGCCACGGAACTGCAGCCCACCAAAACTAATGTGCAGTACACGCTGCAGTAAGTTGGATCTAAAAAAGAGATACGGTCCCATTATCGGTCTGTTTGTCGCAGAGAGCTCATCAAGCTCATCACTTTACAATTGAATAATCTAATGTCCAATGGAGATATGGAAAATCCGTTTGCAGGTAATTACACATCAGCTATATTTCTATTGGACGGTACCCAATGCGCTTATGTTATGATGCCGCGCAGTTCTGTATTTGATGATTGCCGTCAAGGCTCCTTGAAGGAGTCACAAACACGGCAGAGAGGAAACACGGCCTGGAAATGCATTGCGCTCTCAGAAAAGAGTGATGGTACAGGGTGGGCTGGCTACTCCCATCAAATCGAAGCTGCGCGCTGCGTTTCCTAGGCCGCATCATGCATCAATCAATAGCTACCGGACTTAAATTTAATTCCCTCAAAACGGATCTCTAATGTCTATTCTGGATGCAAAGTTATTCAAGTGCGAAGTGGACAGAGTTGATTGACTTTGTCCCGACAAGCAGACCGATAGTGAGACCGTAGCTGGCCCCATGGAATTGTCCACGTCCCATCAGTGGACCTCATTGGTTGCATCAGTGGACTGGAATTTTCGCCCATGTACTGTACGGACTGCAGTTCCGTGGCAATCAAGGGGATAGAGGCGAGAGTTTGCTAACCGCACGTGTAATAAACGTGGGATGGCTGCAAATATGACACTGCAGTCAGCGTGTAGAAATTCGTCAATGTGTTGTTTTCTGCTTTTTCATGTTGGATGGATCGAACCGATGGTGCTCTCGGAAATCAGGGCATTTCCCTTCCCCATGTTACTGCGGCGCAAATCGACCCTACACCGGAGCGTGTAAGTACAGAGAGATACTCCTGAACCCTGTAATTTATTTGATGCCCTTTCCGAACTTGGCATGTTCCCTTGTCTTGCTTGGCTTTTCTTGTTGGTAAAATCGACCCGTAGAGCATGACACCCGCTACTTTCTCAAGGTATTCACAAGGTTGATCTCGTAAGCACATGCTTACGGAGAACATGGATTCTGGTGCCAATCTAGAGATCTCGATGATAAGGCATACGTTGGAAGATAAATCTGGCGACATATTCTGGCGAATAATCTGGGGCGGCAGTCGAGAAGCAGCAGGCAAGTTGAGACTTTGAAAGTGTTTTGACTTGAGAAACCCCAGGAAGCCAAGATATTTGGGAGAAAGGCTTGAATATGAGCTTCCATGCCTTTTTGTTTTCAAAAAGTAGTCATCTAGTAGAATTCCCAAGTTCGACAACAAACCAAATGGTTGATCGTAAGGGACCTAGTTTCTCCAGTGCAGTCAGGGAACACCGATAGGACCTGAGCCACCGCCAGTATCAACTTGATCAAGGAAGCGGAATAATCGGTGACCGTAAACCCAGGTCCTCAACAATCTGTCACCGTTTCTTCGTCCAGAATTTGACTTTATGATCGTCAAATAGATATGTTGAGCATATGCTAAATTCGGACAGAACCAACATTGGTGGGGGTTTCAGCCTCTATACGCACAATTAAATGCCCAGTAGGAGCGTTAGGGCTGGAGCGGTATAATCGTCAAACCAAACGATCAGTAATCAGCTGCCTCGCCTCGCTAATGGTTCTACAAGGGATGGTTTCTACACCCATGCCGACGTCTTAGGATGTTGTAGCAAGATTGAAAGCTCCTCGCTCCAACTCATTACTCTCTCTCTCTCTCTCTCTTGTGTTTTTCTCGTCTGGTGCGAAGTGTAGACAGTCCATTACCATCTTTTGCGTCATTTGACCGCTCAATAACTGAATGATAGACCACAACTGGTCCCCTTGACCCGAACGAATCAGAGAAATGGGTGCCTGCCGTGTTGGTCTAATACTGTGGTAAGCATGGGTATATGCGATAAGTTGCAATCCCTTACATCTCGAAATGCGTCAAACCAGGCTTCTAACTGAGGAATCCTGTTTGGTAAATGATCCGCTATCAGCTTGTGTTTGAAAGTAATGTTTAACGTTTCGTCGTGAAGAAGGTTAGGGAGTCACAAAGTCGGTAAGGTTCATGTGATAACTTACAAGGGAGGCACATGCATGTCCTTTGAGGTGCGGCAGCAATCTATTGTTAGGGTGATACTAAGCAGAGCCCGGGTTAACTACTGGTGATGGTATTTCTCTATATTGATTAGCCAAGGTGAGGATTGAATAGGTTCGGGCTGTGTACCCGATAGTGGTGCTCCTCCGTATTCTAAGCAACCCACCGAGGGAACTGTTAGTGAATCGAAGGTAAGCAACTACATGGCATGACCGCACCATGCATACAATTCAGCACAAGCAGAAAGGGAAATCGTGATCTGACGTGATGATCTGCAGTGGTCCCCAAAACAAAACACTTCGATACCACAGTAGATTAAAAACCACACCATTATCTGCCCAGGGCTCTGCGAACGCATATTCGTGAAACACCTATTCTTCATTGCAGTTCCGCAACCCGAAAAGCCGTGGTGATACGAGGCAGACTGCCTGTCACGGCTCTCGCAATGGTGATATGGCCTGCTGCTGATCTCCTACGCAAGCAGCCTTGTTTTGCTAATTGCTAGCAACAACACGTTAAATGCGCTCTGGGTTGATTATGCGATAAATCTAGGTGAAACACGTCCTTCTCAGGGGCGTTGCTCGTCTGGGCTTGCATTTCCCACGGGAGTCTTGCGCCTCAGTATTAGTGCAACTTTTTGCCCGTACCGCGCATCTACTGAGGCGTGAACGAGAAGACATAGGCGCAAGTCACCAAGGAAATCCGTTCGAGCTTTACGATGTTCCGCTTTCTGGATTTTTGAGGGACCTGAATTCCGATTGGATATTTCTTTTTCTCTCGAGGGGACGCACACTAAAGAAACATGAAAGAAGGCGTGGGACTCGACACCAGTGTTGGTGTCTTGTTGGAAAACATGAATATTTCATTTCACCATGAAAAGAGAAGACAATTGTTTATCTCTCCCTTCAGAACCAACGCCATACCCTTGAGAGTCTGTCCTACCGCTGTTCTCCCATCATCTTGTGCCATCAGTAGGCCAGCCTGGCCACGGATGATTCATACATGCTCGTACCGGTAGCTTGTCACTCGTCACTGGATTATGCGAGATCGATGGGTCATGGAAACGGGCTTATTCCGCCAAGCAAAGTGATCAATTCCGTGCAAATCCTTATGATCCCATGTCCCTTGAACCGATGCCATTTCCTCATATCGTTTTTCCTAGCCCTCCAATCGCCGGAACCGAGACCACGAATCGCGTAATGCGTGCGTGGGGTGATTTGATCAGTTTTCAGCGTTTAAAATTCTGTGGACTTTGTTAGTGACTGTCGGCTGTTGTTTGTTTATCACGAAGTCATACTCAGAGGGGTAAAGAACCATCGGTTCTTGCCGCTTGTGTAACGCTCCTCCAGCACCTTCTTGACGTTCTTCTTGGCATCCTCGCGCTGGCTGACTTCCTTGAAAGTGTCTTGGGTGACGGCGCCCTTGAGACCCTCGAGCTCAAGCGTGTAACGTGTGGGCATCAGGTGGTTGTAGTTGACGGCCTTGATGAAGGGCTTGATCTTGGATCGCTTTTCTTGCCGCGCCTTGGACATGCGGCGTGTTATCTTGGAAGGGTACCGCTCGATGCCGGCGACAAGTGCATGACCGTATGGGTGCGTCTTGTTGCCGCTGTCTACTGGTTGGATGATGACGACCTGGGGATTTGTAATGTCAGCGACTTAGTTTTCGAGACATACGATTATTGCAATTGCTGGTGCCGTGTGCGGCTCGGAATTGAGCAATATATTCTTTTTTTTGCGGTTCGATGAACTCTTCTCATGCCATTTTTATCGCCATATCTTCCTCAGACCTTGCCAGCGCACAAATTCATTTCCCTGCAACGCACCTTTTTCCCGGCGTAACGACCACGAGTAATGATGGCAACTCGGCCAACCTTGAGGAACTTCATGATGGCGTCTTTGTTGGCCGCTGTCGGAATGAATCGGTAGAGTAGTGTGTAGATAATGGGTTGGCCGTCGTTTGAGTATCGGAACGTAAAATTGCAGCTTCGTTGTGGGATCGCGAAAAGTGCTTGCTAGGAAAAATTACGGTGGATTGGTGGTGGTAGGAAAGCCCTATCAAGTGTGCGAGATTTTGATTGGGTTATCGGGTGGGGATATGTGGGATAATTGGATAGTGGAAAGGGTCCAAGCTGCGATAAGAGTACGATATCTTGGTACTGTACTATTCCCTAGCGAAAGGCTCACCACTCTGTCTCATGAAGCTAAGGACGTGATGTGCCTGTGCCTAACCGACTGAGTGTTATTGTCCGCAGGCTGAAATAATCTTCTCTCAGAGCCGAGATCTTCACTGAAAATACACCACTCCACGCTCACTCGACATGGCGCCACCCACATACATCATCTCACGAGCTGCAGATCCTCTGTTCGCTATTTTCATTGGTTTGTCTGCCGCTGTGATGAGGATCAACCGAGAAGAGAATGCCAAAGGCAAGACAACACAGCAGACACTGGATAGTTTCAAGAGGTACGAGAATATGGCGATATATATAGCATGGGAGTTTAATCTGACATGGTACAGACGCATTGGCGAGTTCGCGAGGCCGACATAGCATTGGCTGGCAGTCGTTAGCTGCTCCTATCTTTCAAAATGATCGCTTTACACATCCTGAGATGGAAGATGTGTGCGGGTTTGCGCAAGAATTGTGACCAGATCTTGTTATCTAGGAAACCGGGGGAGCTATAAAAGTTCGTTTTATTCTCGTCTACATGTGCTTTATAGCCCCTCGATCGCCGGTCCATACTCTTTCCTCATGGCCTCTCGAACTATTTGTCCACACAGCTTGGCAGTGGGATTCGTGCTCACAGCAAGCCCCTTCGCAATCTCGTTCCCATAGCGACCCCCCAACGCGAAATCCTGAGATGCCGCCTTCTCAAAATCGAGCTGGGCCCACCCAGATTCCCTCCTGTTCTCATCTATCGACGATACCCCATTTACCATTCCCTTGGCCGTTACGTGGTATATGGCTGCCCGCTGTGTATGAGCTAGAGATAATATCTTTCCGGCTTGCGGCGAAACAGCTGATGATGGGGTTTTTGGTGTGAGCAGCTGGGTCGCCTGGTCCAGATCCGACAGCGCCGTCTTTGCCGCCATCAGTCGTTCATGTTCAGCTACATCTTGCAAGATGGCAGGGGCGGTCGGCACATAAAGAAGCATGGAATCGCCATATAACCTGCGAAGCGCCTGTGCTCGGTTATTCCTAGCGCTTGCGTACTCGGGATACTCAGCGATGAGATCCGCCAGGAGAGTGATACAGTCATGATACTTTCTTATCGGGTCAATGCCGTCTGCGGGTTGTTTTGACACTGCGAGTTGCGCCTCTAGCTGTTGTATAGACTGGACGATTTCTCGTTCTTGGTGCGATACCTGGTCGTACACGGCGTCGTCTGTAATTATTGGGTCTTTGGGCAGGGCTGAATCTACGACCACGGAAGCAGATGGATTGGCCTCTGGGTCTTTCATCTTGGCTAGGACGTCTGCATCTCTTCGGCTCAGAGGCGAGACCATATTGACCATGTCGGTGTTGTCGAACTTGCGGAGGGAGAGATTTTGGGTGTGGAATGCAGCATTCAGCGGTTACGGATACGTTTGAACCTAGACTGGACAATGGGCCAATGGATGGATCTTCGCCACAAACTCGGGGCTTGATGGAAGGTTTTATCTCGGACTGTGCTAGGACACTGCCTCGGGTTACCACGGCGCTACGGAATAACACACGTGACTCGAGAGCTCCCACCCCGATCATTGGCCTCGATGAATCGTTCCCTTACTAATTGAAACGTTCCTTGTCTATTCACAAAGCCCGCTCAAGGCAGAACTCCCCAGGCGAATTACTAGGCACTGTTTGGTTGTGCAGGGTCGAGTTGCAGGTGACAACGTCAACGGAAGGCTAGGTCGGCAAAAGGCGGCAATTGTCGGCTATACCGCCGCTAGCCGAGGCTGGATCTCTTAGTTCGGCTTAATTCCATCCGGCGGCTTCTATTCCGCATTATCCGGTGGACGAGGGTAAGGGTGAAAGACTGTCTGTGTTGTGTGAATTGGCTTGAAACTCGAGTTTGCTGCTTTGACAATAGGAAACAATCTGGTTGTGTCATAAATAAGTCCAGGGTGCCGTAGTGTTCGACTCTTTCACCTCAGCATCAGCGTTTCCACTAGCAACTACCAAATATTACATGCCTCCCTTCAAATCAACCACCAGCAGGTCATCTTGAGCGTTTGACTGTGTTTAGAACCACAGTTCTTGAAAGATCCCCTGGCTGTTTTATACTTTAGCTTCACCCTTCCTCTCCAGGGCTCTTCACAATCATGGCGCCATCAGCTGTCTTGAGCTCTTCGAGACAAACTGATCCCCAGCAAGACACTCGTTCTGATAGGCAAGTACGACAAGCAGATGACTACGCCGTACAGGCGGGCATTCCCAGTTTCGAGGGCTACGATCACGTTACCTGGTGGGTCGGAAACGCCAAGCAAGCGGCATCATATTATACGACTCTCTTTGGCTTCCAACAAATAGCCTATCGCGGCCTCGAAACAGGAAGCCGCTATTTTACAAGCTATGTAGTAGCAAATGGGGACGTGCGATTTGTGTTCACATCTCCTATCCGCAGCCTTACCTACCTACCGAAGAATGAGCCCATCAGCCAAGAAGAGCGCGACCTCTTGGCTGAGGTTCATGCTCATCTCGAGAGACATGGCGACGCTGTAAAGGACGTGGCCTTCGAGGTGGACAACGTAGACGCCGTCTACTACAGGGCTCTAGCCGGCGGTGCTGATTCCGTTCAAGAGCCACAACGTCAAACAGATAAGCAACACGGCTCTGTAACGACGGCCGTCGTACGAACATATGGCGACACAACACATACACTCATCTCTCGCGCCGGCTACACAGGGCCCTTCCTACCGGGCTTCCGAGAAGCCAGGCCGGCATCATCCTCCATCTCCACGCCCGCTATTTCACTGGAGCGCATCGACCACTGCGTTGGCAACCAGTCGTGGGGCGAGATGGTAGAGGCCTGCGCCTTCTATGAGGACTGCCTCCAATTTCACCGCTTCTGGAGTGTCGATGACAGTCAGATCTGCACCGATTTCAGCGCCCTCAGCAGCATCGTCATGAGCAGCGCCAATGGACGCGTCAAGATGCCCATCAACGAGCCCGCCCAAGGCAAGAAGAAATCCCAGATTGAGGAGTACGTTCAGTTCAACAGCGGGCCTGGCGTTCAGCATATCGCCTTACATACTCGCGATATTGTTGCCACGGTATCTGCCATGCGCGCGCGAGGTGTCGAGTTCATTGCTGTGCCTTCCACTTATTATGCGGCGATGCGGGAGCGGCTTGCTGTGGACCGTGACTGCGGTCGAAGAAAATGGGATCTGAAGGAAGATTTTGATACGTTGGAACGGCTTAGTATCTTGATTGATTACGACGAGGGCGGTTATTTGCTCCAGTTGTTTACGAAGCCACTTATGGATCGGCCCACGGTGTTTATTGAGATTATTCAGAGAGAGGATTTCGATGGGTTTGGCGCGGGGAATTTCAAGAGTCTTTTTGAGGCTATCGAGAGAGAGCAGGATGAGAGAGGGAATTTGTAAGATTATTATTAGTTTTGGGATTTGTATTGGAGTTACGGTGGGACATAGGTTCGGCGGGTTTGGTCAGGAGGGTTGAGATACGGACTCAGAACGGTGCTAGAGTACGTCCGCGCCTCAAGACATCAACAGACTGCAGATTTGAATAGAATTAACTCTTTGAGTCCAGTCTTGTTGTTTCTGTGTGTAATATGCATTAGTTCTGCATGTAAAGAATAGCGTGTCGCCTCGGCTGTCATACACGCTCATTCCCTCGGTGACGACATGGCTTCACCTCTGTCGGACCGTGGGGAATTAAAGCCATGCTGGTCCTCAAAAGAGATGGATATCATAGGCAGTTCGTACGAAGCCGGTAGGACGATGGATTCGACAGCTCGTAGGTTTGGCCTGTTGCATTTAATTGTTCTCGTGGAATCTGCTATTGACATACCGATGAGGGGATGGGATATGGAACGGCAACATTTGGGAGCAAACTCTGGATCGAAAGGATAATCTTTCGCCTCCAACGCTCTTGCGGTAAATCCCTGCATTAAAGGGCACTATGCTGTCAGCGTCTTTGCTCATTTTGATTACATGTTTGACTTCGCACCAGAATAACTTTAAGCCCCGGACAGATATAAAAGATCCGTTGCGGTGAACTGAAGATGTCTTTGCTGGCTATTGATGTAACTTATCTACTTTTCTTCCCGAAAGGCCAGGATTCGACGGAGGACGGCGTGTGTGGTGTACCTCCGTCGACAAATTAAGGCGAAGCGAGATGTGGTGCTCTGGCTTCGAATAGAAGCGGGGCGAGATGAACCCCGGCAGAACTCGGGACTGTGAGCTACCCGGCAGGCCTCAAAGCGGCGTCTAGCAAGCTGGGAGGAACGACTACCGTACTGTGTAGCTACTGTGTAGACATCGCTTTGAGGCCTAACGGGTAAAAGCCGCAGGTCGAGGGGTTCTGGGACTCACAGCTTAGAACAACGTTCGGTGCTGCAGAACCAAGGATAACTCTTGGGCACCTCAACCCTCCACACCACCCTCTTCAGGAGGGTGGGGCGTGTGTCTTAGTCGGTACAGTAATGTCTGCATCGCCCGCTCGGGACTTCGGTCACACAGAGCAGAGTCCTACCAGGTACGGGAGACAGAATCAATATCGGTTGTTTCAACTTATGCGTCAGGTCCAGATCACCTGAATCTGTGATAACATACAGTACTTGGGTTCAACTTCACTAGTGTGGATCACAGTCAAGCACAGGAACGCCAAGTGTTCGGCTCTGGGTTTTCTTGCGCGAATTGGCCCGCATAGTACCTCCGAGGTACTCCGTGCCTCTGTTTATAGGTATGCGCACAGAACGCCCCTGTGGGCCTTTGGTGCGTCCATATTCGGAAGAACAAAATAACCCCCCGTCAATATTTGTTCCATTTGGGAACGGGTCAGCGGGCATGATAAAAGGATAGGTCGTCGAGTACTGTGTAGCTGCACAGCTCTCATAGTATGCGTACAGCTGAGCACAGAACGCACTTTTGCTGCCGGAGCAATGAATTACTAACATGTGCTGTTTCTTCATCTGTTAGTGCGTACGTGTTCTATTTAACATTGCTCCTTACAAGAATTCATTGCCCTAGTCGCAATTTGGGGTCTAGCTGTATGCAAACTCTGAGAGCTACGAAGATATGGATACTGTGTAGGCAGTTGTTTTGCTCTTTCCAGTACGAGCACTCTAAGGTGCTTGTTGTGCATGTCGACATACATTTCCACAAACGAGGCTAGTCTAACTAATGTCGATTTCGTCTGCTTAATAAGACTCCGCTCTGCTGCGTGGACAGGGTCTCAGAGAGGCGGTACAGATAAAACACCTACAGCACCAATCAGACCACTTGCTCATAGGTAATTACCTACGAGAACCCTAAGCTAAGCAAGAACCTATTTACGTGAGTTGCATCTTGAAAAGTTTTCAGCCCGAGTGTGTGTTTTAGTTGGTTATATGTGGGGGACTACCTACCGGTACGAGAACCGTTAGCTAAGCAAGAACCCATCTACGTGAGTTCCATCTTGAAATTTTTTACGCCCGACACCCGGATAGTCAGACGCCGGAGCCGCACGGTTGGTTAAGTATGTCCCACCCACTTGGGCTGGGCTTTTTTTGATGGGGGGGGTACCTCCGTTCTTCCAAAAGCCTGTGGGTTGAACAACACTAGAATTCGGTAGTGCTTGGTCTGTAGACTTCCGGAAGAACGGAGATAATGCGGGACTTGATGCGTCGTCCGACTCTGATGCCTGATTTGCTGACACCCCACCCTCATGAGGGGGGTGGCGGGTGGGGATAAGGTCCCCACAAGTACGGCACTGCCGGGGGCTTCAGCCAGTCGAGTCGTTGAATGTTGTGTACGCGATACATCGCAAATTGAGGGGTTCTGGGATCCAGAGTATTGTGTATGGTATGGGGGAAGTCGAAAATCCACAGATACCGATGCAGCAGCATCGATCGGATGCACAATTCTCTCGATCTATATCGGGAAAGTATTTCCTATTCTCGATAATTATCGACCGAGACCAAGGTTCCTTTTCATATCGTCAGAAGACATGGACCCACATGGCAATGCAGCCTAACCACCCAGCAGATCTCATGCCCCACCAGTCTGTAAGTACTTTGGCTTTCTCATCACTCGGGAATCACGTTCCAGATGGTGCTCAACTTGCCCAGAATCACAACTCAATAGATAAAAGTAGGGCCGGTCACGGTTCAAGCGGATTGATTGATACATTGTGTTGGGAGGTACCCGCTAGTCGCCTCTGAGATCCAAGAGACCCGACATTTGTTTGAGAAATAGCTGTGGAATCGAACGAAGCGGGAATGGCTAGATAAATATTCACCGTGGAAAGAATACTGGCCGTGGGATGGATGTTGGCGTGCGCCACGATACCTGGGCTATAATAAAAATCGCGAACTAAGGTTAGATGTGGTTGGAGCATTGGATGTCTCGGGAAGATGTCTTGGCGTACCGGTATCGTAGTCGGTCATCAAAGCAGAAGAACCAAAGCCAGCTCTCTCATAGGTTACTCAGATGTAACGATGCCGTGAAATTGTCAATTAATCTCACAACCTAATGCACCGTGATGGATCACTCAATCGCGAGGACCAGCATTGGTTTGATTGAACTGGGACCAGCCCTGGATCATAAAAGGTTGACTCGCTAGTCGACGATGTTCCCATTCCGATCGCAGCAAAATGATTCTAGTCAACTCCTCCATCCATTCCCATCACTTCAACCATTACCAACGCATGTCCTGTTCACTATTTGGATCCACCATCCATGTACAATTTGAGAGAATTGAGGATAAATTGTTTCTGGCCGAAGGACAGGAGAGCGCCGAGGTCATGAATTGATTACAAAAGCATACCAACTACTGACTAGCCACGCACTCTAGTACCGCAACGGAAGGGATTACTGTTGCCAATTCTACCCTCAGTCACAATGAAGTTCAACTTCTTTCACACCAGTCTTGTTGTCTGTGCTGTGATAGGATCACCCGTCTCTCCCATTGCCAGGCCCCCCGCCAAAGGATTTGAGAGCCTAAGTGCCACGCTCAGCACCACATTCAGCCATAACCATGGTCGGGCTTCGAAAACGTACAGCGAAACTGACCCGCTTCGGGGGCTGACCCAGTATGATCCACAGAATCAAATAGAGCAACAAGTATGGGGGGATCCAACCTCCATAGGGTTTGACTATAGAGGGTGGTATAAATTGGGGCGCTGCATAGTCAAGGTCGAGAAGATGAGGGATGACAAAGTGATGTACCTGAGTTTTAAGCGCGTGGCGATACCAAGAGAGTCTTCTGACCTCACCGTGAATTGCATATGGTGTAGCAGAGCACCAGAAGCTGGAATTTGGAAGCAAAGTAAGGCTATCTTCTTAGAGGATGAGTTCATGATGGTGATTGAGAGAATTTATTCGATCCACTTGTATGATTCGCTGCGAGGGCACATCCGAGACCTGATTTCCGCTTGGGGGGTTAAAGTGGGTGACCTAGAGAGGGGGCAGGGCAGCAGAAGGACAGGACTATGGGCAGCTTTAGAAAATTTTCTGGAGCACAAACCTAGAGGCAGTGCAACGCCCGAAGTGGTCTATCATTGGAGCAATCTTCAGGCAGCTCTGTTGGCCGTTTCTCGTAACGAGGTAAGCAGCGGTAGCATACCACATTTTCTTTTGATCGAACCAGGCCCAACGCTCTGGCTCTGACGTCTGCTCATGGTTCACAGAGATTTCGCCAATTACTCTTCGAGAACAGCAAATTTTCAGAATATTTCAAAGACGATTTCAGAGAACAAGCCCATGTTGGGCCTTTGCTACCCGCTAGGATAACAAAGCAACGATGGTCAGATCCGACGGCTCTATTGCAAAACTATGAATCGTGGAAACAAGAAGGGTTTTTTGACATTGATTTGAAGCGAGAAGTATCTGATAACACCGCTCGTATTACTTTTGAAATTGCAAGGTCGACCAATGGAGATCCTAAACTTGACGCAACCATGCGTGGCATATGGTGGGAGGAAGGACCGGGAACAGAAAACGACAAAGAAAACAAAGTGTACTTCCCTACCAAGTATTTGACTGTGTTAATTCGGCAAGCTTACTCGATTACTTTGACAGAAAAAACCGGGATGTTGGCCAGGAATATTGCAAGACATTGGGAGAGAAGGGTGAGCGATTATTACCCTCCTGACCTCGAGGGAAAAAAGGATTATCCATTCTGGCAGAGGCTACGCCAACACTATACTCCTGCAAACAGGGGAAGACTACCATCAAAACTCTATCATATAGAGGACTTGATCGATATCCTCATGAAAATCACCGGTGACCCGGTAAGCTGCTTTCGACCATGTTACGTTCCATCATTTAGAGCTTCGAAACGGTGCAACCTGCACATCGATTCTGCCTTAACTAATAGATGTGATATCTAGCGATTCCGCCACGAAGTCATTACCCGTAATCCCAATTATCTGGATGACTTCGAAGACTGGACCGATGACGAGCCCGAAGTTGGGCCAGAGGAAGGCAATGACAGCGCGCATATCGAGGACGGATACCAATTGAATACCCCAACTCAGGATCCATCGTTGCGCCAACCGTTAGAAAATGGAGACACCAAGTACCTCCAGGATACGGCAATGGTGGAAAAGCCGGCTCCTGCCGGCTGGCATCGAGAACAAGGTCAATGGTTGAGTGACACGGGGCCACAAAAACGTCCGGATATGGATATGAATCAAGAGCATATGATTCCCAATCCTCTCGGATGGGAGCAACATCACCGGCAAACGGAAGTGCGGCAAGGGAACGCCAACCCCAGCCTGCCGGACTGGGAGCAGGCTTGGAACAGGGAAATGCAGCTAGGGAATGCCAACCCCAGCCCGCCCGGATGGGAGCAGGATTTGAATAGGGAAATTCAGCAAGGGAATGTCAATCCCAGCCTGCCCGGATGGGAGCAGGCTTGGAACAGGGAAATGCAGCTAGGGAATGCCAACCCCAACCCGCCTGGATGGGAGCAATACCACCGGCAAGCGGAAGTGCGGCAAAGGAATGCCAACCCCAGCCCGCCCGGCTGGGAGCAACATCACCAGCAAACGGGAGTGTGGCAAGAGCCCTCCAGCGCCGACGGTTCTGAACTATTCCCCAAGTGGCCAACCGAACAAGAGAGAGCTTTGGATGCGCAGAATGGCGGCGAAGACAGAACCATGCCGGGACCGGCCGAGAGATGGAATGCCTTCCTGTATTTGATGAAATATGTAGATGAGAGCGGCGACTCACACGGAATCCCTCCGGACTGGCCCCAGAGACGGGAACTCTTCAACCGTGCCGAGAACAGTTGGAATGCTCCCAGGTCACAGCGAGGCCAAGATAGGGCATCCAAAGGCTCGGCCCGCCGCCCAGCTGGGGATCGAAGGGGGGGTATCCCCCCGAGATTTAACCGGGGCGCACGTTCCCGAGTCCGCAACCTTTTACCCGTACTGACTGGGGTTCTGGGAGAGAATGCCGGTGACACGTTGGTAAATGACGGTAACGAACATTCATAAGGCCAGAATACGGCTGCTCCAGCTCAGCATTTGGAGCGGTATACCCATGATCTCATGGGGACTGGCGGTGACGTATATTCTCAAGGCTAGAATTTAGCTGCTCCAGCTCAGCATTTGGAACGGAACACTCATGATCCCCTGGCAACTGGCAATAACGTACCAGCAGATCCTCCAAGCCAGGACATCGACTCCAGTCCTTTGAGCTCGCTGGATCCGGAGTGGGAGATGCATGGCGCCCCGGAGAACAGCATGGACGCACATCCTCAACATCAGGAACCAGACCTGGCGCAAGTGTCGGGCGCAGATGAAATGGAAACAGATCCTATGTGGAGGGATGAGTGGCGCTTTCACGAGCCAGAATGATAGGGCGTTGGCGCTAGACTCGGAGACGGCGAGCTCGAAGTGGCGGTTGGATGACAGGCTTTGGACTTGGGATGCTGGTGCACAGCGATTGTACAAAGGCGCAGTTATGTTTCAAGGTCTGGGGCAGCCAAGGCGATTTTCAACGGCGGAGGTGGATTTCGGGGGTACTAAAGAACGGAAAGGCTTTGAGTATTGGACGGCGAGTGGTGGCGTGTGTTTGGGGACAGAAGGTGGAGTCGACTTGAACATAGGTAGTGATTTTAGATACGTATCT
>JAOYMO020429773.1:0-22586 GCA_025802455.2 Iodosphaeria phyllophila | reverse complement strand
TTTTGTTAAGCCAATCTGTACTCGCTTCGCCTGATGAAATATCATGTTTCTGCCCAAGACTAAACTGCTCGGGCCCCTTGAGGACGTGATGCATCAAGGGTGTTAGAAATATTTTCCCCTGCTATTTTCACCGCGCCTAGGATCAACAATACTTGATGATGAAGCGAGATTAAGCGACAGTATTCCAATCAGTGTATTTTGCGGTGTAAAAAGGGGTCTAGACAATTCAGTCTTAGCCAAGTATGGGGTACTTTGACAACATGCTAACATGCCGGTTGGTACTCCCGTGTCTGTTAGCGAACGACTGATAGGAGAATAGATAGCGGTACATGGTCAACGTACTTCAGCCGGAACGAGTACAGTGCAGTATGCCGACCACGTCCTACTACTGTGTAGTACCAAAAGGAGAAAACTGGAGCAGATTTGATATCTTCAGCGTTTTGTCTAGACTCTTGAGCCTTTCCGCCCTGAAGCTGCAGTGGAGGACCTTTCGAGGTTACCACGACAGAATTGAGAAAGTATTGGCGAATTTCAGGCGGACAACTTCGTAATGAACCTGTCAATGGTCAAGCATCTTCAGATCGATGATAGGAGTCATACATCGTGCCTCTTGAGCGGGTTGATCATGTTGATGTGATTGCTCACCTAGCTAAGGCCTCACAAAAATAGATCAGGTTAAGTTGGAACGCTTTTCTCGCTTTGAACATACTTTACAGTATCGGCTGTTACTGTGATGCGTTGGGAGATTGGTCGCGGTAAAATACGGCTGAAAAGAGGGGATCTTGCAGCAAGCTGAAATGCAGGTCCGCGAAACCCCTTGGAAGAAAAAGTGACAGGGTTATTCCCCAGATCTGCCTGAAATAAGACCCTTCTTGCCTTTGATCTGCCGACAGGGACGTTGTTCAAGGAAGCGAATCATCCTGTACAGTACTTCATGAAAGAACTGTGCAACAGCATCGGATCATGCGGGTGAGGCTCTGTCTAACAGCTCACGCTATGATAATGTGCTTGGGATCATCACTGTACTTGGGTTCTTCACGAGTCTGTCCATTTGACTTCAAGATTATTCCGTACAGTACCAAAATGCTGGCCAGCTCATTTCCATTGCACTGGGACTTTTTTCTGGTCCAACCATGTCGACCATCTTGTCGGACGCATCCCCTCCTGGAACATAAGATATTTGCGCTGCAAGAGCCCTCCAGCCGCAGAGTTTGAGCCAGTAAAGTCAACCCGTATCCCACCAAGGGGTGCGTCCCACCAGCCCACCAGAACCGTCAATTGCTATGCAGCTGTGGTGCAGTACTGTGGCGGTTTGCTCTGGGAAACGCATGCGCCCACACACCATTGTGAATGTATGATACTGACGGTACGTATAAAATCTACAGACCAACAACTTGGGGAAATACCAACCAAAACTGGTTTGAATCTCCGAATCCTTGCAGAGTGCTTTGCTACACAGTACGGTAGAACGTACACGGTTTCTCGCAGCGCACACCACATACCATACCTCCTAGGGCTCGACTAAAGAAGCAGAATTTGAGATTTTTTGACTCATCCCTGCGAACAAGAGATTTGTTGTACCCGCCAGACGCCGCTTCGAGGCCTGGCGGGCAGTTTGAAATTTGTCGAAATATGTTGACATTCAATGAACATCAAAGCTACATCTTACCAGTACGTGATACTGAAATTTGCACGAATTTGTGTGTCTTGGATGGTTAATTTAACGTTACGTCTGCATCACCCACTTGGGACTCCGGTCACGCAGATTAGAGTGTTTTTAAGTAGATGAAATCGACATAAGCAGCCTTTGGATTAGGTGATCCAGGAAGCACAATCTATTGGCTTGACCCCTGTGGACCCGATCTTGCAGCGTTATCACAGTAGGGATACAGTGCACACTACTACTATGGTAGCCTGTTGTGTCGCGATGAGTCGCCAGTATGGTAGGTCGGCTGTCGCCGTGATGCGACGAGCAATCTCTGTTCCAGTATCGGTAAATTTGCGCATCTGATCTGGATGGGGTCATATTGGCGGAAGCCGCGCGGAAGCCAGGCGGACTTACAAGATAAAGCCGCCTAGCAGCTTGATTCGAAGGATGCTGTGGATGAATCGTTCGCTAGGTTGTGGGACAAGGAGAACAAACTCCTTAGCCACTCTCTATGCTGGTTCGCTGCCAGCATTCAAGTACCAGCTCCCTGCTTTACTCACGATATTGGCAACATGATGGTTCCAACGAGGCAATTCCAAGCAAGAAAATATTGTAGAGCGAAAAAATCCTGGCTGCTCAGAGCAGGTGTTCAACTACACGAACTTTTCCAGCAACCGGTACTTGCTATCGTGGCAGGCAAGATGTCCGTTTCTCGATAAAAATAGGTAGAGATACTACTGTCCAGTATTCAGGAACGTTATGGATCAGGGGCAGTCACAAGCTATGCGAAAGCACGCGCCAACCCAACATTCTGTGAAGTACCGGTAGAACCGCAGTCTGTTGACCGTAGGCTACGCTTCCACAAAATTGAGGCAGTTGTACGGCACACCCGGCGCTGTAGGTAGCTTCTCTTACCTTCTTCCTTTATCGCTGGTGGAAACCACAACTTGACTTATACTTACGACCCCTCAATCCCAGCACATTATGGTGTTACCGACATATACAAATACGCGGACGATAGCTGGATGTCATATTCCCCAGTCAAGCGAATCACATAGAGTGTCCGGATAGAAGTTCCTAGGCTAGGATAAGATTCGATACGTCCGATATTGTTGATGTGAATAATTTCGTTTCATAGTTTCATCAAATATTTGCGCAAGGCATCGTGTATTCTTACTATTGTCATAAATCGTCACAAACTCCATCCTGTCCTATCTGGTAATCATCTCTAAGAACCAATTTCAACGTTCGCCATGCATATCCTTCAGTGCTCCCCGTTGCCTTAAGTAGCGTTGCTGCTCGTATCTGCCTTTACCCCAATCTATTCGACCATTACCAGACGAGGAACATCACTTGAACCACCGAAGAGCCTGATGCGAGAAACTCAGAATTCGATATACAACTAGGACGAAATCAAGAACAATACCATCCAGGATATCAAGGATGCCTGCAGCAATGACAAGATCGAACTTCCTGAAGAAGAATCATTCAAGGCATTCAAGGAACACTAGGTATCGAAGTTAATAGAGGGCGAAACTTGTTCGAGGACGATGAGTTGCTAGCGATGTATGAGACAAAGAAACAACAAGAGTTGATGTACAAACCAGAAATGAGGAGAGTATTTCCTTCTCGGTGGAACTACACTGCGAAGTTCGTCTTTTAGAGCAACAATGTGGAAGACTTTGATATATCTGACATGAGCAAGGTACATCCAACAATTTTCTCATATTCAAAAAGAGGCTGATGAAGGATTATGGCAAAACCGCAGGAGGACAGCCCCATGAGGAGATTCGTGGGGATGCGGTCAAGTTTTTGGATCAGCGCATGCACAAAGCTGGGAAACATGCATTAGATGAGGTGTATGAGGCGACTGCCGACAGTCAACTGGAGATAGTATTCTCTCGCTCGAGATCTGTGCCAGGTTTAACCAGGCATGTAATCCCTAATCTCAAGGAATATCTCAAGAAGGAAGGTATTGATGGGGATTATCCTTTCGCTCTGGGGCAGATGTGGGCTCTGTGTGTGGAGCGCCATTAAGACGGTACCATTCCAAAGAACCGGAACCACATGTTTCAATCACTTACTGTAGTGGTCGTTGGCCGCGCTAACGAGGGCCAGTCCAGGTACAAGGGAAAATTGTTTTAGTAATGTGAAGGATCGACGAAAGAGTGCGTGTATGTAAGGCTGTTTCTGGGGAATAGATATCTTTGGTTTCGGGCCGGGATTTTGTGGCCAGTATACACGGCTTACCATGTGACTTCATCAATTTTATTCAACTCCGTATTCTCTCTGCTTCTAGTGCAAAATATCTATGATACTCGCTGCAATATTCTGGCTCTTTTCACCCACCCGATTCCCAGAATGCCAACGAAGACTATCGCATGATTATCGGCACCTTAATTATAGCCTTGACGTCCTGACTACGGGATCTTGCAGGTCCCCAAACTCTGCCCTGGGGAAATCCGGATTAAGCGACGGATCTGGTCGTTCCCTGTCCCAAGCCCACTTGCCCACCAGATTTGGTGCTAACTGACCCTCCAACATCTGAACAACATATTTTCCAAGTACGGGGAAGAACTTCCACCCATGGAACGAGCCGCAGGTCGCAACATACAAACCCTTAGCTGCTGTATGTGGCGCAATGATGAAGTCGCCGCTTGTTGTAAAGGCGTCCCTGGCGCGGTTTGTGTCAGCTAATTCCGGAATTGATCCAGGATACAACATGGCGATGCATACCAGCAGATCCGGTACTTCCCTGGCTTCCAATTCTTGCTGTCGTTCTTGTAGAAGACCTCCTGCGCATGCGAAATATCTGCTTTGAGTTTATTGGAAACCTTCCATTGCGCATAGTCTGGCTCCGCTGGTGGTGCTGAGACCCAGCGCCCTGGCAATACCTGTTGTATGTAGGTAAAGATGGTCTGTCCCCACCACTTAAGCTCCCTCTCTGGGGTTGGAGGAAGACTGCCGATGAAAGGCCCTATCATGACAGTCAGTGATTGATCTGATGGATACAAAGCATTTCTATAATGGGGCCGTTACCTGTCGCTGCCGTATATCCTTGCATGCCCACGGGCATAGCGGAGTATTTTTCAATCGACTTTTCATCAAGCGGTTGTGTGAGACCTGTCGTGATCCCGCCCGCAACGATCCTACAGCCAGCACGAAGATCTTTCATGCCACTCTCTTCAGCGCTCAGCTCCAAGAGTTTCGCCGTGAACGCTCCGGTGCTAAGAATGACATGTGATGCCGACAATACATCACCGCTCACTGTGATAGCACCAACACAGCGACCGGCATCGAATTTCAATGACTTAACCTCAGCCGTCACGTAGCCGACACCAAGTTCTACTGTCTTGCGCGTGATGACCTGCAAACAGTTTCCAGCTGCGCCCCAGCCGCTAGTCTTGTTCACGAGCACCTCCTTGACATCTGTATAATCTGCATCGTCGAAGATCCCGCCATACAATTTCCGGGCTTCTTCAATGGGTACCGCAGACAGGTCGGCATTCCTGCCAAGCTTCTTGTAATTTGCAATTACCTCTTGAGCATAGTTGCTGCGACAGATCCAGTAGATGCCTGTTTCGTGAAAAAAGGGCTTCCATAGCGGGTCGGACCGGAAAACGTCCTGAGCCTCCAAGGCTAATCTACAGTAGTCAATGTCGTCGTAGTCGGCGCGCACTACCTTATTCCAATCCCAGGACGCGGCCACCCGACTGTCGGCATGGAAGTCGTCCCGATCGACCAACGTAACTGATGCGTTGGGATATCTCTTGATTAAATGATAGGCGGTGGACACCCCGAAGACGCCGGCGCCCACGATGAGGTACGATGGTGCTGCCATGGGAAAGAAAGGATACTCGCCTCCGCAAAACTCAGGCATCAGGTCCGGCAACTAAATAAATTATACAGATACTTTGCGCAGGGTAGTCTTGATCGAATTATCTGATACCATCTTCTCCTTATTTACATTCGTGGATGCATGATCAGCTGACAGTCGATCTGCCCCTCCACGTTGGCGATTCCCAGCCCTTGCCTACGCTGCAGGCTTACACGTTGGGATGCTTGAGATATTCTATCCAGAATCCACACGAAACGGAATTATGTGGCTCATTGACCTGGAAAAGGTCTGTTTGGACAAATTTTGCCGCATCTAGGCGCTCTGACGCCTCGACAGACTAGTAGAATCGCAGAGCTACTGTGGTAGGGTGCTATCGGGGAAAGATTGCCGAATTCGGTCAACAATGTCGCCGATAATCGGCAAATGCGGGGCGACCCTTTGGGTGAGATGTGGGGTAATTGGTTCTCCTCAGGCTTTGGAAACTGCGATTACGGCGAGATCACAGCAATCAACCCAGGTCTCATGCAGGCCCACGCGAATTTCGCAGAAATCCATCTGCACAAAAATTGGCCAACGATCTGTCCACTTACCAATCAAACTTGATGGCCCATCCGCGGAACTCGTGTTTGTGGAAACTGCTTGTTTACCGTTTCCAACCCGTCTCTACTGTATCAGATCGTCCCTCATGAAAAGCGCTCTGTCTCGGACACAGCAGAATCTCATGTTTCTCAAGTCCCAGAAGGCGTAATGGTGGACAAATAAATGGTCTCATGTGGTTTACAAGCAATCACTAATTGCAATGGACAGCGAATGTTGGTGACATGGGAGTATACAGTATGATAGTGATGGCCTGGTAGCGGAGGAAACCGTGAAAGGGGCTTTATTTGCACCTATGATTGACGTTGTTGGGTTGTGATTTTCAGCTCACTGAAAAATCCCTGAGATGATCTGCCAAACGAAACTCTGAAGACACTGTGACACTACTATTAGAATTTCAATGCGAGTTTCGGCTTGTGAATTGTTAGTGATAGTTTGGTTGTTGCAGTGTGTGGAGTTGCAAGGAGGAGGTGAAAAGCGATGGCTGATCATGTGGGGCAATCGTGGCAGATTGAAATTCAGTTGGGGATGGGGAGGTTTATCGGTAGTAGACAGAACCTCCGAGGTAGCTCGGATGGCTTGGTTTAGAAGGTAGGATGTAAAATATGTCCCGTGGGGTGATGCTGTCTTACCCAGTACTGTGCAAACGCTTGTTCGATTCGTTCGTCCGAACATAACGGCGTTCAGCACTTAAATTTGCGGCTTTTTGTCAAAAGGGCCACAACCTTCTCAATCCGTCCCTCCCACGAAAATCACCAACACACTAGCCATTTACCCATCCAGAGTGTCCAGATAACTGAACCCAGCCGTGATCCCACTCCCTACTCCATTGGTGTTTGACTCGTACCAGCAACCAATGTACGTGTTTCATCATTGGAGAGTGGCTCTGCAGCCATACCCCACCATCGATCTCTGGCCTTTTGATGCGTGTGCCATTTCTGACAGATTCATTCCAGACCCATCGCTACCATGTCTGCTCCTTACACGACGGCTGAGAAGCAGTGGCTTCAAACGCATTACGGTGGAGAGTACCACTTTCTGCTGTGCTACGGACTTAAAATCCATGATGAAGAAGACCGGGAGGAGGGACGATCCATTTACCGCACCATGATGGCAGCTGATGGAGAGGATTCGGTTGAGGCTGGTCGTGTTGGCAGGTGGTCACACTCAGGGGTTGTTTAATGACCTGTTTTACAAAGGGGTTACGAAGGTTTGATGGCAGAATGCTCTGTGCTGTTGCTGCTTCTCATCTCCGGTTTCCCCTGGAGCTGTGACGTTTTGGGATGGCAAAATCGGGGGTTCTTCTCACGCTGAGTCAATGTATCAACCGGAGGCCGGCTGGCCAAAGGGAAGTGGCCGCCGGGAGATTTGACTACGAATCACAAAACTGTGTCTTAGACTTCACTCAGAACCAGAACTATATCTGTAACAAGGTGAACTGTTTGCCATTATGCTGGCTACGCTATTCCAACTTTAGTGGAACAGATTCAAAGCCGCGCCGTGGGACCAGCCGGCCTATCGCGTACACGCGTTAATTGCGGGTCGTACAGCGGCTCCGGGGTTACGGTTGCTTGCACGCGCCGCCCAAAGTACTCAACTTCAACGATGTCACCTTCGCTAATAGTGGTAGGCAACCAAGCGTAAGCAGCTGACTTACCGATCGAGTAGGCAAATGCCGCACTGGTCACGTAGCCAACAGCTTGGCCTTTGAGAAACACAGGCTCTTTGCCCAGTACTGTCGAACGACCATCGCTGATGGTCATGCAACGCAGCCGCCGCTGTGGTGTGCTCTTCGACATTGATTCGAGCGCTGCCTGTCCGACATACCCTAACTTGCCCGGCTTTACGGCGTGTAACAGACCAGCCTCGTAGGGGTTGTGCTCTGTGGTCATGTCGGTGCCCCAGATCCGGTATCCCTTCTCTAATCTCAGCGAGTTGAAAGCACTACGACCGGCGGCGATGATCCCATGAGGTTGACCAGCTTGCCACAGGATGTCCCAAAGACGGAGGCCCAAGTCTGCACTTGCATAGATCTCCCAGCCCAGCTCTCCAACGTAGGACAACCGCACGGCAGTGATCGGTACCCCGGCGATTGTCGCCCTCCGACAAGAAGCATGGCGTAGACTGTCGTTTTCAAAATCGCCACTGACCCTTGATATCACTTTCCGGGCGAGCGGACCCCAAAGCCCGACAGCGCAAGTTCCGCTCGTGACATCGCGCACCTCAGCCCATTTCCCTGGTGTGCGGCGCCCCTGACTCTGCGCTTCTCGAACGAGGTAAGCTAAGTCGATAGGACTGTTGCAGGCGACCTGCAGGAGATCTGGCCTTATCGTTGAGATTGTGAGGTCGCTCCGAATACCACCATGATCGTTGAGAAGTAGTGCGTAGGTGACGGCGCCCGCTTCACCGGTAATGTCGCCGGTGCTTAATCGCTGCATCAAGTCGACAGCCCCAGGCCCCGAGACCTCCAAACGCCGGAAACCAGTCATATCAAACATAGCGACGCCGGTGCGTGTCTTCCAGGCCTCGGCTGCAGCGATGGGTGAGTAGAATCGCGTTGACCAAGCATCGCGATCAGGAGGCTGCCACTCTGTGGGTAAATGCTTGAGCAATCCGGCGTTGGTCTCGTACCACCAAGGGCGCTCCCAGGCTTCTATCTCGAGGAAGTAGGCGCCCAGCTCACGCTGCCTGAAATAGAAGGGGCTCACGCGCAGGTTGCGCGGAGACTCCTTGGGCTGCAGCGGGTGGATGATGTCGTAGACTTCGACAAAGTTCTGTTTTGAGGTTTCTTCGATATAAGAGCGTGTCTGCTGGACTTCCTCGAAGCGCGATAGTTCGCACTCGGAGAGATCTAGGTCGGATCGGCCTGTGGTTAAGAGTTGTGCCAAAGCGCGGGCGACACCGGCGGAATGGGTAACCCACACAGCCTCTGCCACATAGAAGCCATCTAGGATGGATGATTGCCCGACTAGCGGTTCACCGTCAGGAGTGAAGGAGAAGATACCATTAAACCCGTCGCTAATCTCACTCTGGTCGAGAGAAGGGAGCAGTTGCCGGGAGAGTTTCCAGGCCGGATCAAAGTCTTCAGAAGTAAAATCAAGACGCGAAGGCATGTTCTTCTCGTCAACATGTTTCGGAGTCACCCCTAACGACTTAGCTACTACTGGCATAGGTCGGTGGCCATAGTAGCCGATGCCATACGAATCGCCATGCTCGCGGTAGTACAAGTCCTGATCCTGGTAGCGCAAAATAGGCAAACTGAATTGACTTGCCGGTGTCTTGCGAGCAGCCAAGGCAGGTACAGGGGTCGTCTTGACATACTGATGGGCTAATGGAAGCAGAGGGATTGACTGGCCGATCATAGCACCCACCTCAACGCCCCAGAAACCGGCACATGAGATAACGATGTCTGCTGGCACCAAGCCACCAGGCGTCGCCACACCCGTGACACGCCCGTCGGCTTGCTCTATGCCGGTTACTGGCGTTGAGCCTAGATAATGCACTCCGGACTTTCGCGTGCGTTCGATAAGCAATTGGACCGCACGGGCGGCTAGTGCCAGTCCATCGGTGGGGATATGCAGACCCCCAAGCACCAACTGTCTGTCTAGGAGGGGGTATCTTTGAACGCACTCCTCAGAGCTGATAAGATGTGCTTCTACACCCCATGACGAGGCCCAGCCATGTTTGCGTTCCAGGTCGGCAAGTCGTTCTGGGGTTGTTGCGATCTCAAGGCCTCCGATCTGTTCAAAACATTCTAGGGATAAGAGCTTCTCTATAGTATAGCTCGCAAATTTGGTTAAGGTTTTTGAGGAGTTTGTTTGGAATACAAGACCAGGGGCGTGCGATGTCGAGCCACCGGGCATATCCAAGGGGCCCTGCTCGATCACCATTATGTCGCTCCAGCCCCGCGCGACCAACTCATCGGCAACATTGACGCCAACAATGCCGGCTCCGATGATAACAACTCGCTGCGAGGTAGCCATCGTAGAAAAGTAAATTTGCCGGGAATGAAAGGCAAGTATCAACTGTGATCGATATGGTTTGGCGACTGTAGCGACTTGAGATTCGCAGGCATATTTCTAAAGGAGGCTTCAACGATTCCTAGCATAGTCCCATGATCAAGTGAAGGAGCCTCATCTTTTACTGTTGAAGGTCGCGATTACATGAGGCTGCCTACCCAGCATCGGCAGATGACCCTCATCAGCATCGTGCCCAAATAGGAAATTTCTTATCTGGAATCGAAAGCCGATTGGCTGGCGCTCGTGCTGCGTACCGGTACGGTACCTCACTATATCTCAGAACTTCCACCACCGCATTGTGCTGCAATCATGCGAATTGACTCTCCTATCCAGCCAGAGGAGACGGTTGCGCTGGTCAATGGATCATTCATTCCAAACAGAGACCTCATTTCCCTAATGCACGTGGAAACGGGATTAGAAGCCCTGGCGCTAATTTACTCGTGATGTCAAGATTCGGGGAGCAATGTCCTAAAGGGGAAATTTTTTCACTGAGAGGCGTGGAGACGGATAAGACCTAGATTACAGCAGAACCTACCCCACACAAACTGGAGGGCCACCGGACCAATTTCCGCTATCGGTTTGATGGGAGACTTGCTCGAGGTGACCTGCAGGGTCCCGAAACCTACTTTGTCGATTTGGTCCCTATCTCGCCCTCATGGGACGGGTTATCCAACCAAGCCTTTGGCGATCGATGGGTGCCGGCGTGGTCGACGAGACTGATGATGTCTGATGATGCTGTCCGCAAAAGGTTCGGCGATAGATACGTATACTACCCTAATGTAGTACAATATAAGGAAACCTAGTGGCCCCTACTAGCTGCACTCATGTTGCAAGACTCAAATATGCGAGATACACATCCCGAACAACTCACAAATTCATCATCGTTTTAACATCCAAATCCCTTCTAGCAATCTTCTGTCCTAAACTATCATTCTAAATAATACAACAAATATGACAAGCTGGCTGTGGAATTACCTGGGGTATGGTAGCGGACAGGCTTGCAAGCAGAAGACCGCCGTGCGCGCTCTTCCTGCCAACTGGTATACTTCCTCTGACATGTATGAGCTTGAGAGACGTGCCATCTTCTCGAGGAAATGGCTTCTCACTACACACAAATCGCGGCTTGTCGAGCCAGGGACTTGGCTTCGTTTCGATATCGCCGGCTTCAACATCATTGTAGCCAAGGACCGCAAGGGTGAGATCCATGCCATGCACAACATCTGCCGACATCGAGCCTACCCTGTCGTGGAACAGGACGCAGGCAAGTCGCACGTATTTGCCTGTCGATACCATGGCTGGTCCTACGGGCTTAACGGCAACCTTGCCAAAGCTCCCGGGTATCAGGACCTCGGCGGATTCGACAGGAGCCAGAACGGCCTGCTGCCCATCCATGTCCACATTGATGTGAACGGGTTTGTCTACATTAACATGGACGCCAAGCCCGTGCCGGAGGTAGCGTGGGAGGACGATTTCAACAACGTGGACAAGCAGCCGCGGTTCCAGAACTACAATTTTGACGACTACGTCTTCGACCACGCCTGGGAGATGGATGGCGATTACAACTGGAAGATCTTGGCGGACAACTACAACGAGTGTTATCACTGCAAGAACACGCATCCTGATATCCCCGCCGTGGCCAACCTGGAATCTTACGATGTCTTTCCTGAAGCCGGCCACATCGATCACGATCCCGCGACAACCCCGGAGCAAATGGCCGCGGGTTTGAGGATCGCAAATACCTACTACTTCCCGAATGCCTCCATGAGCGTAGCGTAAGTCGAGCCCTCATCTCAAGAATCGAACCCAGACTCTACTACCGTCACTGACAAGCCGTCCACGCCCCCCCTCCCCCCCCTCAATCACAGGCCGCACTTCATGTTCATCCAACGCTTCGTCCCCGTAGGCCCCAAGAACTCGACAATGAACTACCAGGTCTGGCGCAACAAGAACTCGCCGGAGGACGAGTTCCAAAAGATCAACCAGATCTACAAGCGGGTCATGGGCGAGGACAAGGTGCTGTGCAACCAAGCGCAGAAGAACATCAACGCGGGCGTCTTCGTCAACGGCGAGATGCACCCGCACATGGAGAAAGGCCCGCTGTACTTCCAGAAGTCGGCCCGCGAGGCCGTCACCGCGCACTGGGGCCGGGAGCAGGCGGCAGGCCGCGAGATCTGGCCCGCGAGACAGCAGTTGCCGGACTCGGCTGGCGGCGTGGTCAGCGAGAAGGATGTCGAGTTCTGCTCGGGCTTGGCTTGTTCGCCGCAGGTCGCGGAACAGCTGGCTTGGTAGTGTTCTATTGGGTTGTTTTACGGGTGTTTTTTGCTTTATTTGTGCTTTAGGCAAGTTTCTTGCCGTGATTTATGAGCGCGCAATATCATGGTTTTGGCGAAGGCATAGCAATTCTTATACAGCGGTTCGTTCGAGCAGTGGTGTCTGGGCGATAGATATCAATTAGCTTCATTTGATACAGGCAGCGCATCTGGCGTTAAGGGGGGTGACAATTTACGTATACTATTGTAAACGTTTCTCGCTATTGTATTTATTGCTTCTGGAGCTGTTACCACACAATTGATGGGAGCTGGGGTCATTGGTACTGTGTACCAAGACTTTGAATCGTTTGGCCTATGCTTATTCCCATGTGACTCTCACCGTCACTTTCAACCCGGGAGGATGATCAACGGGACAGAAACACCAGCCACGTCGTGTATCATGATCAGTACCGTCTTCAGCCCCAACCCGAACATAATGCTACAAACGTATCCGGTCGCGAAAACCGAAGATTCTAGGACATATGTAAACCCTATTTCTTCTACCTTTTCTCGTCACCCCTTGCCCTGCGGTTGTTTCTCCGCCGCAACTGTTGACTTGATCTCCGCAGATTTCATCCATATCTCTTATCCCCCTGCTTTTCTACAACAGACAGGACAAGTCACAGGAGATGAGGAAAACAGGTTTTCCCGACCGGCGAAAAGGAAATCTATTCCGTCCCGTACCGTACAGTCGAATGCATACGATATGTATTATCTGTAGACTCATGGCTCATTATCATAACTTATCATTCTATCAGCCCTCCTTTTTACCCCACGCCGACGCTCCCCACGCTCTCGCTTCTAAAATAACATAGCACAAGACCTAGTATCTATCCACAACCCTGACCCATTCTATGCACGTACCGTTGCCTCCGCTCCCCTCTCTTCTCGCCCCTGCTCCTCGCTCTCCGCAAAACGTCCCAGCCGACCGGGCCCACCGCAATCCTACGCGCCCTGCCCATCCGGCTTGAACACAGCATCCTTGCAGGTCAGAACAACATTCTTGAAAAACCGCCGCCACTCCAACGGGTCCCCCTTGACCTTCACGAACCGGACCTCCAGCAACTCGTGGCCCTCCGGGTCGTACGACTTGTCAATGACGATCTCGCCGTGCAGGCTCTGGCGTCGTCCGTCCGATGTCCGGATCCGTAGCGTCGCGATGTGCTCCCCGAAGTGCCCGCTGTTGACCGCCGCCGCCGCCGAGGCGGGCAGCGGCACGTTCAGGTTGTGCAGGGCGTCGCTCAGCATCTGCACGAGCAGCTGGGGCGGCACGTTGGAGAAGAAGCGGGTGAAGGAGTGCGGAGGCACGATGTCGCGGAAGCGGCGGGCGTGCTGGGTCAGGCTGGGACGGGCGCCGGGTTTCTGCGAGAACTGCGACATGGAGGGCTCGTTGGTCAGGGCCTCGTGCATGTAGGTGGGCTGCGTGTGAGCGGCGCCTGCGTAGGCGCGGGAGACGGGCTGCGTGGAGGAGAAGCCGGCGGTCGCGATGCCCACGGGCTGGATGGCTTGGCGGTCGAATTCGAACAGAGGGTCGTTAATGGGCATTTCCGGCTGGGTGGCTGAGAGACCTTGACCGCCGGCTTCGCTGGCGTCCAGATAGTCCGCTAGACCTTGGGATGTTGGTGCTTGGGACGCGCTGGGTTGTTGGCTGAAGTCGATGTGGAGATTCTCGAGCATTTGGGTTGCCATGTTCAAGGGGTCTGATATCTTGCCGTCGGCGGCGAGATAGCGGTTGTGGCGACTGTACCATGGATGCTGGCGAATTCGCGCAAACGAGAATCGTTTTTGGGTGTCGACGCTCATCATGCCGCGCAGCAGGGACAGAACATCGACCGGAAGTCTTTCCCACAGGGGATCTGTGCTGCGACCTTTTGTCTGTACATAGGTTTGAAACTCCCAGTTGTCCCGGGTCGGCTCTTCCCACGGTGTATTGCCAACTAAGAGGACGAACAGAACGACGCCGCAAGACCATATGTCTACCTGATCCGGTGCGTATTTACTCGCAGAGGGAGACTTACGGTCGTTTCTCCCACATTTCAAGACCTCGGGCGCGATGTAAGGCGGGCTACCACACATGGTGGTGCTGCCCTTGCGTTGGCCCTTGTGCTCAAACAAGGTAGCCATGCCAAAGTCGGCCAGCTTCAGATCGCCATTATCCGACATGAGGATATTCTCCGGTTTGAGATCGCGATGGGCGACGCCCTTGGAGTGCATGAAGCTGACGCCGCTGATGAGCTGCAAGAAGTAAAGATGGGCGATATCCTCGGCAACGCCGACGTCGGCCTCGATCTTGTCGAACAGGTCGCCTCCCGCCGCGTACTCCATGGCGATCCAGCGCCAGATGTTATCTTCGCCCGAGGCAAACCACTCGATGATGTTGGGGTGCTGGCCGATGAGCGAGTGCAGCGAGACTTCCATGAGGATCTGCTTGGCGGAGACCCGGCCATGCTTAACCGCGTAGTCTTTGTGGATGAGCTTCACTGCGAAGACTGGCTCTTGTACGTCCATGGGGACGGCCTTTTTTATGCTGGGGAATTTTTCGTTAGTGGGATGATCGGATCTGGGCCAGACGGGGAGAGCTCACGATGCATATGCGCCTCTCCCGATTGTTTTCGAGATTATCCGAAAGGGGAGGTCCCGGGGAAGGGGGGCCAGTTGGGACTAAGACATGGTGTTAGCATAGTGAGGCAAGTACGTGATGCACGAAATAAAAGCTTCAAGTTTTTTGAAAGAAACATCTCGATAAGTATTGGATACGTGTGCTACCAAATCTGCTCTTTGCGCGCTGAACCGCGATTTCGACCTTGGGTCTTGGGGAAAATCACATGGGCAAGCAACCCGCTCAGAACATTTAGGGGGGGACAGGGGAGTGAAGCGCGGATAGGAGCGCGTTAAGAGGAAGCAACGCACCATCTTGGGAGACTCTGAAGAATACAGTTCTTTGCTATGTCGGAAAACAAGACAGACACCCGTAGGACGTCGAGTAGGAAATTGCATTATCTTCTTCTATGAAGCCATCGAGACGAAATTATCTCAAGTTCATTTTACATATTGTATTCGTCAACTTGTCAACTCTTCTTGCTGTGTATGATTCATTGCCTGCAAGCAACTTTTACGTGCGGTGAGCGCGCAGCTGCAGACGCGACCCCTACCGTGCGGTACGGCGTACTGTAGCGAGAACTCAACTACGGTCCGGTCATTGACAGCCATCCACCAAATCATCCTCGCAATTGGAAACGTCCACCCTTACATAAGCTGAAAGATTCCACAGATAACATAAGATCCGTGCACCACCTATCTCAGTGGTTGCCATGGGGCTCAAGTTCGACGCTAGTAAATAAACACATCGCCAGCTTTCCCGCTGCTGGCCCCATGGCACTTGCCGTCCACTTCTTGAGTCCGTGGTCCGCAGACGCAGAAGCAGAAGCAGTTTAGCACCGTGCACCCCGTCCTTCCAGACCGCATCGTCACCGGTGTCACGTCACGGCTTTCAGGCGTCATACCTACCTGTGCATACCTGACTCCTCCTTGTCGTCGGCCTTACCCTCCCCCACCACGCTCCATGTATTAGAAAAGCAGGCTACTGGTAGTATTTCTTTCCCCCATCACCAGCCCTGTTGCTCAAAACATCATGGACACGAATAATGGCAGCAATGGCGCGGCCGCTCCTGGCGCCAACGTGACGAAGCGGTAAGTTGAGTCCAGTCCAGCCCAGCGTTTCGCCGCATCCATCCCGCCCAAACAAGACCAGACAACACTCGACCCCAAGATAACCAACTCACCCCCGCAAACAGTCTCCAAAACGAGCTGATGCAAATCATGACCTCATCGGCCCCAGGCGTATCGGCGTTCCCGGCGGAAGCGGGCAACCTGCTGCTCTGGAAAGCGACGATCGAAGGGCCCAGCGAGACGCCGTACAGCGGGCTGACGTTCAAGCTGACGTTCGAGTTCCCGGCCACGTACCCGTACCGCCCGCCGACGGTGCTCTTCAAGACGCCCATCTACCATCCCAACGTCGATTTCTCGGGCCGCATCTGCCTCGATATCCTCAAGGACAAGTGGACCCCGGCTTATAGCGTGCAGTCTGTGCTGCTGAGCTTGCAGAGCTTGCTGGGCGAGCCGAATAAGTAGGTGTTTCTTTTTTTTTTGGTTTTTGGTTTTTTTTTTGGCTTGGCTTGGCTTGTTGGCTGCGCTGCCTTCCGTTTTTTTTTTTTTTGGGTTTTTGGCTTACTGACGACTTCGGTCTCCGTCTACAGCGCCTCCCCACTCAACGGCGAAGCGGCCGAGCTCTGGGATAGCAATATGGATGAATTCACCCGCAAAGTCAAGGCGCGCCATCGCGATCTGGAAGACGACTAGACGACCATGGTTCCCCCATGTCCCGATATGTCCTTCTGGTGGCAGCAAGAACGCTCAGCGTGAGGGATGGATGGATGGGTGGGACGATAGGAATGTAAAAAAAAAAAGAAAAAGAAGAAAAGAAATTGCTTTGTCATACCGAGAAGAGTGCATGGTGTTTTGGCGTAGAAGAGTCTGATCAAGGAACGAATCGAACTGGATGGGGGTAGCACTGCTAGAGAGGCATGGGATGGATGGACGAACTGACGATTACGTGGCTGGTCTTGAGGATTGTGAGAGAAGGGGGAGGAACGCGCCTGGAAATGGGAACGAAAATGGACACGGAAGAATGGAGTCTGGTCGAACCCTCTGGTTTGCCTGTTTTACTCCTGCGTGCTTTGACCCTTTCGGTGGGAACTGTGTATGACCTGTGTGTGTGTTGTGTCACACGACGGTTGATGGGTGAGACTTTACGGAGTACGGCTGCCGCGATGTCCGGATGACAGTGCCTTTTTATCACCCGTTTTCACAGGTATTGCTATGTACGTCTCTACTAGAGCTTGCTGGTTCCTAGCCTAGAAGTATGAAGGAAGGGAGCGTGGGTGTCATGGCTTGGCGCTGGCAACATCTGGTTCTATTTCTTGCTGATAGAGATGCTACTATATGCCACATGAAAAGAGCATATTGCCTGCCTGGTCAACTAGGGATGAGGTTTGTCGTGAACCCTCTTTTCCCGTGGACGCAGAGTAGGAACAGATCAAACACAGATAGCCAGATTGGCTTTTCACATGATTCGATTCTCTGTTATCGAGGCATATGAAGTTTAAGAGATCCGTAGCACATTTGGGAATGAAGCCAGCTAGGAACGCCGATACCATCCATGCCCACCTCGTTGATTCACCGGGAGCCGTGCTCCGAAAATGCGAACTTTTCCACCTCTTCGCACTTGAAATCTCTCTCTCAATCGTGGGAGCGGGAGCCGTTATCGTCCATTCCAAAAACCACCACCGCCATCAATCTTCATCCCCAGCAGCGAGAAATCTTTCCCCATGCCATCCATTTCCCTTCCACCTTGCATGCGCGACTCTACGCATCCTCAATATTCATCGTGACCATCCCCTTGGCGTTCTTGACGTTGACGGCCTGCACGTAGCTGTAGAGCTTCTCCTTGGCGCCCTCCTCGTCGTTACGACGTCGGCTGATGCGCACGCGCAGTCTGTAGGGAACGCCCTTGATGCCTTGCTCCCAGACTTTCTTATTGAGCTGGGGGTCGAGACGGACGTCCGAGGTTTGCTGTGTGGTGAGAAGGAAGAGGAAAGTTCGAGTTAGCGGTCCATACTTCTGTTGTCTTTCCATGTACAAATATACAAGGATTCTCAAGAACCCAGAGAGAGAGAGAGAGAGATCTTCTTGGTCCTGTTTGTTTGGGGGCGTACCATGGCTTTCTGAGCAAACGCCTTGATCTCCTTGATGGCGCGGGGAGCCCGCTTCTTGAACGATACACCGTGTAACTACGTGGAGTGGACTTGTCAGTTTTAACGTTCCTTTCTGGCTCGCTTGTTCGATTCTTCCACATTTTCGGCTCCGGTAATGACGGCGGATTGAGGGCTCACGTACTCGCTTGTGCATGTGGATGGTGTATTCGCGGGCGATGACCTGGTCGATGGCCGACTTGGACTGCTTTTGCTTGGACGACATTTTTTTTCTGCTGGGCTCGTAATCAGCACACACGCACACATGAAGCTCGAAATTCCAGATCCAGCATGACATCGAGAGAGGCGCTTTACATTTGTGGAATAAATGGACCTGGAGCCAAGCTGGAGGTGCGGTCTTCCGGGTAGATTGCAATTGGCTGGGCGGGGTTGAGGTCGTGTGTCGTCTCGCAGAGGTATGGACAGCGGGTTCGTGATCACGAAATTTCGGGTGGGAATATCGAACGCAGAGTGCAAAATGTGGGCGTTGAGGGTTAGGATGGGGTAAGTGACCAATCAAATGTCAGCGGTGAGGATGGTGGGGTTTGAGGCTGGAAGGAGCTTTTGTCTTGTGGCTTGACCGTCAATCTGCCCCGCCACAACGATGTGCGCATGAAACCTGCGGAATTGAAAACTTTCGAGACACGGCAGGAACAGAGAGTACCGTACTCAGTACGTGGTTCAACCTTAACGGCACGCGATATCAAGCTATTCCGTATCGGGAAGCTACGGTTGATCTGGAACTCGACAGGTGCTTCAGCCAATAGCGCTCTGCGCCGCTACACACTCGCCCGGGCAACGGATCTCCCACTGATTGAACGGTGATAGTCTTGCGACCTATCACATCACTCGCCTGGGGGAAGCGCGTTAGTTGGCCTCGCACACTTACACAAAGGGGGCACAACGCCAAGTTCCTGTGTTTGACTGCATCGCACTTTCATTTTCGTCATCATCAAGTTGTCGCACCTGTGCTGGGGTAAAGCGGTTTTCGCATTGAATCTTTTTCTTAATGCTGTGGTGTATTATGCCATCAACTCCCATTCTTTTCCCACCAGCAAGTGCCAGTCGATCATTTTTTGTCAGTGAACAATTCCGACAAGCTGCTGCATCGCCCGGAATCCGGTCATTCCTGCACAAGCGTCCATGCGCTCGCGCCTTCTTTGACTTCACAGGAGTCAGGAGTGCATAACACGTCTCATGCCCTTCGCTCATTCAGCAGCAACAGTAGCAACAACAACAACAACGCCAGACAGACACATCTTCAAAGTAGCAGCAGACGTCCAGTCAGCAACCTAATAATCACGCTTTCCGAATATTAATCCGATACTCGTACCTGCCAGCGATTTCATGCCGACTGATGGACTCGCAGTCTTCTGGTAATTAAATCAATCCATCGCAGCGCACACGCACACGCACACGCCAGTGCCCGACTGTGGGCAAAGTTCGGTAGCTCCTATCACAACAAGAGCTAAATCGGCCCAGAAGCAAGCCCATCTCGTCGGCCATCCATCATCCATCCATCTGTTTGCTGCGGCCCCCTTTCTTGGGTAGCGACTGCCAAGTGGAGTCGAGGGCGCATTGTTTCGAATTCAGCCATCTGCTACGGGGTAACCAGCCAACCGGCCGAAGGCTGGAGCCGGACCATCCAACTCGATTTCGCATACGATACTGATACTGTACTGCTACAAAGAGAAGTAGTACTGAAAAAGAAACCATTTTCATAATTCGATACACAGATATTCTAGGCCCAAGCCCGGCGCCGGGCGGATCTGGGAAAGCAAGATGGAATATAGACAGCATGATCCGCAACATGTCCCTCCGCAACCTCAAGCCAGCGCTCCGTCACCGGTACCAGAAATGGTGAGAAATCGGCTGCCGACGTTGTTCGAGGTGTTGAGTCGGCGGACTCACCCGCCGGTCGACCTCTTCTCCTTTTACATTTACATGCGTGACCAGCAGCGTTCGGTGGATTATCTAGATTTCTGGTTTGTATTCACTTCACCACTCTGGGATTCGGGCCCCCGAAGTACAAGATGGAGCATAAGATGGAGCATAAGATGGAGTATAAGAAAGGCAATTGAACTAACACCCATCTCACGCACAGGCTCGATGTTGCCCAACACATGTCATTATGTCGCCACTACGTCCGCGAACTCCGCCGTTCGGTGCTGGTCAGCACCCCCGAGATGGACAAGAGCGGGTCTAAGCGATCCTCGGTGGCTCTGGACGCCATGGCCGGCGGCAACAACAATAACACCAACCCGCGGGACGCCATGGCAGGCCCATCGTCTTCGCATCAAACTGAAAAGGACCGCGAGGAGAGCGCGCAAATGTCGGCCTTCCTCCGGGACTCCCCCAACCTATTGCCCGTCAACCCACCGCAGCACCAACAGCACTCGTCTCCGGCTAGCAGCCTGGACCGGTCGCGAAACACACCCAAGATGTCGACTTCCGACTCCCACTCCCCCGCTCACGCCGTGAATCGTGACGACATACGCGCTAGTGCTGAGAACATACTCTACACGTTCTTGCTACCGGGGGCCGAGCGCGAGATTGCGTTGACCGATGCCATCACAAATGATATTATACAGTCGATTGAACAGGACGGACGCGATGATCCGGAGGTCTTTGACGTGGCTAAGGACTACGTGTTTCAGGCCATGGAGCGCGATGCCTTCCCGGGCTTTCTGCGTGCTCGCGCTTTGGGGAACTTGATCCCACCAACCATTATTGCGCGGCTGGTGATTGGGCTAATTTCCATATTCGCCGGGTTTTGGACGAGTTTCGTCTTGATTTTCTTGAACTTTTCGAGGACTACGCGGTGTTGGGTATGTCTTTCTTTTTTAAGGGGGGGGGGGGGGGCTTCTTTCCCTCCTCTTCCTCATGCTCAACACTTCAACGACCAATGACTAACTCGCCTCTCCAGGTCATCCTCCCATTCACCCTAGGAGTCTACCTCCTTGCCTCGTACCAATACTCCCTCGACCCTGTCATGGGTCTCCTCGGGTTTAGTGAATACACCTCCTTCAACTTCTCCCGCATCCGCGAACCCTACGTCCGCAAGCTCATAGTCAAACGCTCGCTGATGGTGCTCGCGGTTACGGTTATTATCGATGCCGCCATCTGCGTCCTGTTTGTGCTCGTCCCGGGAAAGAGACTGTAGCACGGTCGACTGGGTTGAGCGTGCGTAGGACGCAGCTTGGGCATGAGAGGAAAGAGGGCTGGGAGGGGGAAATGGAGGCAGAGTGAGAGAGAGTGAGGAAAGAAGGAAAGAAGGAAGTAAGGAAGGAAATGGCCCTCCTCATTTTTCTTTCTTTTTTTTTTAAATGTGATTCAATGACGAGAACATGATACCCCTGGACCTCCCCCTAATGGATTAGGTCGATCTTTTATTCCTTTCCCTTCCCCTTCCCCTTTCCCTGCCATTCCTTTTCTTATCTACTCTTCTCTCTCCCCCTTCCCTTCCCTTCCCTTCCCTTCTCTTTTCTTTTTTTTTTCTTTTCGAGATTCAAAAGAGGGATACAAGACAGGACGAGGGAAAACGCCGGTTGCATATTGGGGGTCTGGGTTCTGACATTTTCTTCTTATTCTTCCCTGTCTGGGCCGGGACTGTAGAGGAAAAGGGGACTTTTTTCTCAACTGGGCTGTATCGAGGGTATGGCATGGGTACTGATATGGAGGCGAGATACTATGGGCCGGGGAAGCGGTCTTCTTCGTCGAAGGGATCACGCTCCGTAGGTTATTACTGAGGGCCCTTGGCGGCTTCCGTAGGCGGTGTGGATGAAGTTTGACTTCTTTTTCGGTTTCATTGGCGGGATGGATTTTGCTGTGATGAGTGCTGGTTGTTTGCGTGCTTCATGTCGAGGATGGATATGGGGGATGGGGTGTATATTGGGCGAATGGGCTTCATGTTCAGATGGATAATGGATACCGATACCGGTTGAATGTGGGTTGGAGTAGATCCTCCTCCGTCATGTAGCTTGACTTATTTTTGCTGGTTCATTGCTCTTGATGTTCATGAAACACATGTGTAGTTGCAGTAGCCCGCCGTTGGGAAGCACGATACTGTACTCCGGATAGCGCCTTTTCCCCTCCCCTTCCTTTTCATATCATATCATCGTACCATGCCATGCCATACCTCACGCTCCCAACAAGCCACATGCATGGAAAAAGAGAAAGAAAAAAAACCCCTAATCACCGCCCCATCCCCTCCTCCTCCCCCTCGTCCATCAAATCCTCCGCACTCTCACTCGCAACCCGCTTCCCCAGCCTCTTTCCCTGCCCCATCCCCATCGGCACATACCCCCGCCCCTGCGCCCCCATCTGTCCCCCTCCCTGTCTCACCCCTCCTCCTCCCCCACCTCC
>JAOYMO020429693.1:0-20225 GCA_025802455.2 Iodosphaeria phyllophila | reverse complement strand
ATGCAACTGCCGTATATTCGTTTCTCTTTTACAATAATATTTTCTGCACTTAACAAATTAGCAACTATTATTGACTTAGATACGCGATAGTCCATTTCGTTTTCACTCATTTTCTGACTTATTATCATACCTGACCTTGGGCGTCGTCATACGACTGATGGTACCCTAAAGGGTTCGTAATTATTTCAGCCGCTTACATATTTTCATATATAACTTGGTATCAGAAACTTTAGGATGTCCCCGTAATTTGGCAGTTTATCCCACAACAGTGATTTCCCATATCACTCGGCAGGAGGCAGAATAGATTCAAAAAAGATATAAAACATAAAAGCATCTATAATTAAAAAGCAAATTAATAATAATGTCTCTAATAATAACATTGTTATTAAATAAGGTTTTAAATCTTCTTTTATAGAATCCCAATTAGCTAGTAATGCAATAGGGGTAATAGTAGTAGTCAAGAGTAAAAAATAAATAGATATACCGTCAACTCCTAAATTGATATCATATAAATTAAATTCATCAGAGTCTTGCGTAAACCTAGGATGATACTGTGTCTTTCAACCGGCGAGAACTTTGGACGCGTCAAGACTGCGTTGGTTTGAATGGCTTTATGCTTTGTCGATTTTGGTTTAACATTTCGTACGATCATACAGGTTGCAAATGCGGAGTGGTAGCAGAAAATGATGGATTGGTTAACCCATTCCGGGTCTTCCGCTCCCCTTTTATCCTCCAATGATTATGGGTCCCTCCTGGTACCATTCGACGCATCTCCAAGACCACTAATCAGCTGCGACGATTGACAACGCATGGAATAGAGAAGAGTCTGTCTCCGCTATTGTGTTTTGGTGTTTGGACCTTACTGGAAGTGGCGAGCGCCGTGGTCATCATCGTCTGTGGTAGGCACATCGTGGAGAAGTATGGGTATCATGGTATCTGACATCATAAGTCTGATTTGGCTTCTTGGCCCCGGTAGAAGAATTTGATGTCTAAATCAGACATTGTTGAGCGGTTGTTAGGTATTCTCGGATGATAAACTTATACCCACGCACGATGGTTCCTCGATCGCGTACTGTGTGGTTCCCACGCCGTCTGAGATGAGGGTGACACGGCGGTTGACTGGGTTCATTTGGTTTCGCGTTTGCTCTTGTCCTGGAGCTTGGAGAAGTGCGTGGCTGAGGAGGATTGTTTTCTAGTAATCGAGATCAAGTCCGATAGCACTCTCAGCCGAATATATTGAAATACTCCACATAGTGTCCTTGGATGGTCGACAACTAGTTCTAGTCGTCAAGAACTGGCTCTGATAGATGACGCGGGGTATGAGTTAGTTAGATTCGTGTACGATTTCGTGACTATTTTCCAGTTGGAAAAAAAAAAGGTCGATGTCACACAGGAATGAGAAGCCCAGCATTGATGATTCGCCCATCATGAAAACATAGACGACGCCTAAAGCGTGGCCGCAGATAGTATAATCTTACCCCTTTCTTGCTAAGACGACTCTCCCTACGTATCTCTACTGCTCATACGAACCCAGTCCCGTCAAAACATGCACGCAAAGTTCGGAGCTGCTCCTTTCTTGTCATCAAGGTCAAACACGGGAACCCATTGCACTGCCGGCATTTCTTTGATTACGGACTTGGCATGGATTGCCTTTGGAAGACGATTCTGGCCTCGTCGGCCAACCAATGCCCAGGAACCTGGCAGCTCGCCCACCAATAGGTGAGGAGCCGGGCGCACACCCCAATGCCAATTCCACGCAGGTGGCCGGCATGACACGATACCCGACAACGACGGACCACACCCCATTTCGGCAAAAGCCGCGTTTCGAATGCATTGTCCCATGTGCTTGGTCGATGGTACGGCACCATCTCGGTACGCATGGATGGACGCAAAGTCCTGCCGGTACAGCAATGGCGGATCATGCCCTTGCTGGAGTGAAATTGCCGTAATCCGGCAACAAGACAAGATGAGGGTGTGTCCATCATCGCTTGGAACTGGTATCAGCCACGCACAGAAAAGCTTGAATCAATGCAGCAGGTCGCCTCTGCTCAGTCTGAGTTGGCAAGAGACGCATCCCGTAACCCATTGGTCCAACGCAATGTCTCCAGTCAGATTGGTGCGGTGAATTCGACGCTGCATGCTTGACCAGCTGGTCAGGTCCAAGAACCATGAAACTCGCGCAATACGCATGGGTAGGGGTTTCTCAGAGAAACAGGGCTTACTGTATGTCGCCTTACCGCTAAGTTGCAGTACAACCAAGAACATTGGTTGTTTCCCGAGATACAGAGTTCAGGACAAAAGTATACAGACCGACTTATCCCTCCCCTGCATCTTCTCGCCTTGAGACTTTGATACTTGAAAATATTTCTCTTTCGACTTAGCTGTCTGATTGACTACCTCCGCCAATCTCACGAAGAGACACCGGAGAGTTTAGTCAAGCGAGTGTGCAACTTTTCTCAACCTTGGCAACACCTCGATTCCATGACGGAAGATTGTTACTGGTGGCCTGCACAGCTCGCCACAAGCGGGCGTTACGATTCTACTGTACAGTGTCTGGATAGAATAAACGAGCAAGTGAGGTTCCTCCACCAAAATGTTCAACCACAAGGCTTGGAATTCGGTAGGCGTCTACAACCATTCCAACTAAAGGCGAGTACAGAATTTGACCCTATCGAAAAGTTGAGAATCCTGGTGGGGCAAGCCGACGCGCTCGTGCTTTTCGAGTGTTGCCTCGTTGTGTTCCTTCACAGCGGACAAAACTCAAGTATATTCAAGTTCGACTAATTTAGAATGAGTTTACGCACATAGCTTCTTGCAACGGTCGTGGTCGCCTACCAATTTTCAAGCCTTGAAACCGGGCATTTTGGTGAGAAAAGCTTGATTGCTCGTTTATTTTTGCCGGGCCACTGTGTCGGTAATCATCACCACCGACCACATGGCACAATGAGCCCCTAGCCATCATGCACCTTGGCCTTCTTCTGGTTTGTTAGGCAGGGCCTGATTCCAGAAGAATGCCCGCCACACCGATTAGGGTCATGTGCTGCAGTAACACTGCAGAGGGGAAACGCAGTGCAGTCCGCTGCTCCACACGACGTGACTGGAAACAGAATATTGCAGTCCCGGTATCACGGATATCCCATTCTCCTGCATCGCAACCGGGAGTTGATCAGGCTAAGTTTGTACAGTAGTCGCGAGCAGTTTGCGATCGTGATCGCAAGCGTTAGTCGTAACACTCTGAGCCGCAGTGCAGAATATCGGCAGATGTCAGGGATAAAACCTTGCTATTCTATCCCGTCGGCTGATACCTCTATTTGCACTTTCCACAGCCCATCTTGGCAAATATACCCTGAAATGCAGATAGTCTTCGGGACACTCAATTTGGGGTTCCCGAGGTCCATCCATAGTCCAGGAGATAGTAATTGGAGGGCGAGACTAGGCCTCAGACGGTCGCTTCGGGCCTCAACCAACCATAAGCAACCTTAAACCAGACTCCAAGCGATTAAACAACGACCAACACGGTGTTTCGTTGTTCAGCCGTGCTGCGTAGACCAAGTACACTCGGGCCCTTACTTTCGACCCCTACCTCCGCACGGGTAGGTATTCCGCCGATGATCAAGTGCTTCCCCCGCATCCCATCGTGGGGGTGAAGGACTTGAGAGCTGCGGTTTCGTGGGCTGGTGCACTGGCGGGCTGGATCAACCTCGTCAGGCATCCAATCAGATGCGCAGGCCAATAATGGGGTTCAAGTGGCTGCAGCCGTTCGAACCGAATCATTGGGATTGTCTTCAGGTTGGCGCCACTGCTGAGCAGACGCGTGTGCTGGTACCGTAAGGATCCCTCGCTGCAATACAGTGCGAGCGTAGAAGCGGCGCTTGGAGTCCGGTGCCGCATTGAACAGTTTTCTTTCGGCAGTGGAGAGTAGGGGTGCTCACAAACACGTTGGAAGACTAAAAACAAATGTTTGATTGAGAAGTCTGGAAATAAACAAGTGTGCGCGTTTGTTTAATTGATAGGGCGAATGTCTGATTTGGTTAGTGACAGGGGCAGTATCAACTTTGTTGTGGGCGTGTCAGGTGACAATCACACAAGGACTGGCTGGAACTTGAAGAGAACACCGTGCGGAGCGTTATGGCATGGAAATAGGTACTTCCTGGCTTGTGCGAAAAGATTGTTTGCTCGAATGCTACAGAACAAACAAACGTTCGTATTTGACCCGTGAAAATCTCCGGTGGAGAGTGATGTGTGGGAAATATCAAAATGGTGCAATGTATAGTGGCGTGCTAGTTGTGAGTTTGGCGCTATCGGGCACCCCATCGTACGGAGGTAGGCAGAGGCGCAAATAGTCCTGCATGATAGCTTCCAGTAAGTTAGGGCACTCGTTGCTCTATTGTTCCATTTCCGATTTGCATCACTGCACAGCATTTTGATCAGTAACCTTTCCGTTCGAATCTGATGTTTTGTTTTGCACTTGTCCAGGTGATGAACAAATCAGCAGACATCCTCGTTTCCTACTCAAAATCGTCCAAAGACGGCTTTTTCCGTCGTGTAGTATAATCACGAACTTCATATCCAAAATCGTTCCATAAGTTGAGCGATTCATCCAGTCGCATCTTCACATTACCATGGAGCGAGGAAGTAGCTATTCCTGTATTCCACTTATGTCCAATTAAATGAAAGAAGAGCCCCCTTCTACCAGCTAGGAGAAATCAACCACATCATGTGACGACGGCGAGAACTTGGATATGCTTGCAAACGATCCTGAATACCAATTATTTCTTACGCACTATTACTTGTATGCTTGAACTAACAAGAACGATAGCGATATTGGCGGATCCTATGCCATTCTTAAAAAGAAGAATGGCCTGGGCGGGCAAGGGGGCTCCAAGCCGTTGGCAAAATTGCCAGGTCCTTAGAAAAACGCAATTTTTGCGCGCGGCTAGGAGCAAATGTATCGGATCTGAGAAAGGAAAAGATCTTGAAGCGGCACGACAAGATTGGAGAGCTGACTGAGTTAGTTCGTGTTGTCCGTACAAAGCATGGCAAACTTGAAACTCGGGGAACATAATCAAGCCTGACCGGGGAGGCCCAAACTGGTCTCTCCTTGAAGCAAGAATTGTGTGCTTGGATGTGTTCCGCGCATAGCACGCAAATAAATGCAGTGATCGCCTCTTATGCTAATGATGTGCTCTTTGTACGTTATATGTTATTATGCAGCTAAACTAGCTGTTGGAATCAGAATCTTGCCAGAGTCGCCCACTCCCCTTCCGGCCTTATGGATTAGGGCAGTCAGAATATCGCATTGCCGTCCTGAAACCACCCATGAGTCGTGTGGTTCAAGGTGACTGGCGGCGATCACTGCAAATCTGGAGTTGAGCTTCTGGTAGTCCGTGCTTCTGCTGGAGAGATTCATCCATAAATCTCGACAATCTATGCGCGCAATCCTGCAGTCCTGCGCCCCGACGGATAACTCCGGCGCTATAATGTGGCCTTGCAGAAACAATTTTATCGCCTGATTGCCAGGGCGGAGCTTACTGCCGAAACATGGATTACGCTTACTCTCAGAGTACAGCTGTTACCACCATGGAGGATGATGGCCGGTGCTGTGTGGATCCATGGCACGATCCATCAAACCGCAAACTCGGGACGGCAAGCGCGGAAGCTTCCTTCTTAACCCTGGAGGCGGCCGGCTAACAAGTGCGACATCTAGGTGCCGGCTTGAGAGTTTGAGACAACGTTGCAATATAGAGCATAGCACTGGTACGGAGTACGGAGTCCGGAGAAATCACCATATCCAATATTCCAACTTCTGAAATTCTTACCACATCCATTTTATCCAGGCTTTCACAGCGAAAATCCGATTGATTCGTCAATTCACACTGACGCCGTACGTCGATCCGGGAATGAACACCGTACCTACAGCACTCTGGAGTTGTGCCACAATCATACCGGTACATTGGGAATGACCGGGGGGCTCTCCTGCAGCTTGACCCAGGTATGCGGTTAACAATGGATGCAGTGCACGTGTGAGCCGCTGTGACTCGCACAGCTAACTCTCATTGGTTACCATGTCATATCCCGGAATTTCACGAGTCAGGGACAACCCGCCAAAGGACCAAAGGAAGGAAGCTGACAGAAGAAAGAGTTGGAGAGCAGAGAGGAGTGAGAATAACGTGATTTGAAACGACCACCTTGTTGACCGCCGCCGGGCTACCTTTCCAAAGATGCGGTATGGCCAGGAGAGGAGCAGCAGGTGAGTGGCCTGATGCTGAGAACAAGTGTGCTCGAAATGATGGCCACCTTCACGCAGTATTTACTGGATTGGGACAAGAGTGAGATGTTAATCGTATCATTTGTGGGGGGATCAAAGGTGACATGTCGAAACTGCCTTTTCGACAGTGTCGGCAGATAATGCGCCGCAATACTTGGGACACTTGTTCCCCGATTACTGGTCTGGCTGGATGATTCTTCTCCTTCTTGTCCGTGTCGCTAGTCTGCTGCTGCGCGAGAGGAGTCGGTGCCGTCCCACTGGTATTGGTACCTACTTATCTGTCACCCTCATGCATCTGCGCTTACCTACCCAGCATCCCGGGAAGAAGGGTGCCAACCCAGTTCACCAGTGAAGGACTGGCGTTGCGCATTAGTGTTACGCCACAATATCTCCAAGTTCGTGTGTCCTAGGCCATCAGCCCCGGCAAAGCTGGCAACCTTACGGCAACCAGCAAATCGAGCTGAGAGAATTCGGCGGCCACACGGCTCCGTGTCTGCTCGCTTAGATGCCGTCCGCTTGTTTTACCGGCACATGCCGCCCGCTCTTGATAGAATGCAAGATATGCACTCTTTTTAGTAATGATACTGAGTAATGGCAGTGCTGGTTTGGGGCTAAAAGCAAGGGTGGATTACCCCCACCAATAACCAGAATTATCCCATGCCATGCTCGGTATTTCTTAATGACCGCCCGGCCTGCCCACCTTCCCATTCCAGCGCTATCTCTGTCTCTGTAAACGCTATCCTTTACCTGAAGGCTCTCTGCCTCAGCCGAGAAGCATGCAACGGATAGCTGCGATTCGACTTCCTTGTCGTCTCCAACGGGGCTAACATTGGCTTAACATCGTCAGCCAACCATGCCCGGCGACGACGATGGTAGTGATCAAGCTACAACATCAACCTCAAATGGTCGCATCCGCGCAGTCCCACTTCTGCCAAGAGAAACAGCAACTGCATCACCAAGGATACTTCCATGTCCCTCATTGACTACGCATACGAACTCTGATGGGAAACCACGGCGCACACCCCGCCAAACATTAGTTGTGCGCGAAAGAAAGTCGAAAGAGAAAGCGACAGCATTACCGCCGTTGCCCTCACCGTCACCGCCTCCACCACCAACAACGAGAATAACTACGGAAACAACAGAGGAAAGATGCAGAGTCATCCGCCAGGGACCGCTATCAGTGGTCAACCGTGAGCGCCATGGGAATCGAAGCCCTCGTCTACCGGGCCCGTATTCCCTACCCACTGCGCCATCATCGCAAGCCGGGACAGAGCTAGCGATAGCTCCATCGCCATATTCAGTTCATAGTCTCTGTAGTGTCGGTGCCAATGACAGTATGGCTGTTAAGCTTAGTAGCACGCCGCCCCTGAGTAATTCAGCAACGACAGCTTCCTCGATATCGTTGTCGAAACCCGTCGAAAAGCCAATCCCACCTACTCCTGCTGTCAAGAGCCTCAGACCTCTAACTCCTGAGTCCGACCATGTGGATGTGTCCTTGAATGGCGGTCTGGAAGCTCAGGAGGATGATGACAGCGAGTCATCCGATCGACCATTAGTGATGCGATACCGACGAGCAGCAGATCTTGCCAAGTCGCTCGCGCAGGACCATCGCAGCGTGGCTGACCCGGCGAGACGGACCAGAAGGGTGAAAAGGAGCGTGGTGCGCATGAGGAAACGGAAAACCCAGCCCTCCGAGTCGGACTGAATACGGGGCTGACCATGGCGCGCATGAAGAAGTGCGCCATAACGGCTGAACCTCTTCAGGCAGTCTTTTTGTTTACTCTTTTGGACAAGGCTTTCAGGCTGGATGCGCAGTGTTTAACATGATACCCTGGGTTTACGGTAAGGTGTTAAGTGGCGTTCTTTTGTGAGACTGATGCATGTCGTGGAAGCACACAGGTGCAGAGACCATCGACCCAGGCGGATGGTAATCACACTCAGTGGCCAAACTGCACTCGGACTTGGTCGGGGATGGGGATATGATAGTGCGCACCCAGGAAACAACGATGTCTATGGAGGAAGGAGAAAGAATAACATGGTCCATTTACGCTCTCATTACATACTTCTACGACTTCATCGTAACCGTCCATGACTCGAAAATCGAGGTAATATGAGCCTCCACCGTTCAATTAGATTTCCTATGAAAGGTTTCGCAATCACGTGCCTGCTTTTAAATGACTGCGCTTTTTGTGACGGCATGGATTTCGAGGGGCTTTACTATCGCAACAGCTGGCTGCGCGACATCAAGCCGAGTTTGAGACCTACTCAGCTATTAAAACTTGGCTAATCGTGACGCGGCGAGCACTGAGAACACCGAGTCTCCCTCAGCCCGGTCATGCAAAAAGCAGTATCAGTACCGAGTTGACAGTTATGAGACGCCACTGTGTCTAAACTTTCGTTGTAGAGGCGTCTAGTGTCAGCCAATGAGATAACTAATGGCTGTCTAAGGCTACAGTGGATTCCGATTTCGTTGACATCGCCTAAACGTCAACGGCCCTTTTTTGGTAATTACGCCATGGAGGAGGCAGCATAACTTACAACCGTGGAGGAGACCGTTCGTTCCATTCAAGAACCATACATTGCAATGGGGCTTCGAACCGTCCACCGCATTGTCACCTCTTCAAACGTACGAAGAAAACGAAATCTGAGACACGGACAAAAACAAATGTCGCATTCCAGTTCCGGCCTCGCGAGCCGCTTGTGTTGGTTAGTAGAGAGTTGACAGCGCACCTCGTTGCTTGGGCGATTTTTACAACACTAGCGATACGATTATGCTGTGATTGGATATCGCCAACTTCGCTCCCTACTTCTAGGTGCAAGATGGGAGGAGGCAATTCATTACTCGCGCTTGATAAGATTGCGAATGAATGGAAGCAAACAAGGATGGATGGACGAAAGACGAAGAAATTGCATAAGAACCGGGGATTTAGCATGGAATGTACTCCTCGCCCGGGGACTTGGACAGCGACAACTGAATGTTACTTTTTGTTCCCGCGTTTCTACCCGCGCATTCATCATGCGCATTCCTACGGAAAATTATTTTCAAGCCTCATTTTCGACTTATCGTTACTGTTCATATCTTTGGTTGCTATGGCAAGCACTCACATTTCTTGCGGAGCTCACAGGTCCTCGCTTGAAGACTTCGATAGTTCATAGTTGAGTTCCTGTCTCTGACGTTGAATTCTTCCAGTTCCTTTTTTTTTTGCATTTCTTTGCGCTTTGTAAGCAGCTCCTCGTTCAGCCGGCTTCCTGGCACTGTATCACCTTCAGCAACCTCAGAATCATCTCAGCCATAATCACAGAGAAGGGGAAGGACATGGCTTCTGCTGTAGTACGTAGTAACACACCGTTTTCCCAGATGCATCAGCAACAAGATGGAGTATCATGACTAACCTCAGTACCCAGAACCCCGCAAACGACACGGTCAACTTCGACCAGTTTGTGAGTTTCGATGGCGGGATGGACGGAGAGGGCTTCCACAACACTGCTGGCTTCACGTACCCGGAGCCCCCTTTTAGCCCTGGCATTCTTCTCCAGGAGGGTTTGCCACGATTCGCAGACGACGAGCAGTATCTTCATAGCGATTCATTACCCTATACCACAGGAGCTGGGCCAGGGTTCAAGCCGACCGGTTTACTTGGATCGAACGATCCTGTGTTAGGAGCCGCCACGATCTCGGACTCGGAACTCTTGCAACTCGAAGGTATTACGCTGGACTCGCCTAGCCATGGGGATAGCAGCGACCATGTCTTTCAGAACAGTACGTGGTCAATGCCAGTGAGCCCGCCTTTGGCCCCCTATGCAGCCTCCGTGGATTTTCAGAAAAGTCGATTTGGTGAAGCTTTGTTCTCAACCGTTCGCCGCGTTACTCATCGCCATTCTAAGCCAAAAGTCATGCCCAACTTGACGGATGTACCTGAGCCCGGGTCCGCGATGAGGTCAATTAAGCACGAAAAAGATAAATTGGTATATCCAGATGATCCTATCCCGCCTCACCCGATAGACAGCAACGGACTGCCTATATCGCCCCCGTTGACCGGCACGATACCTGCGACAGGTCCTCGCTCCAATGGAGTGCGCTTCGCGAGTGGGCACCTCGCAGATCCGTTCTCAGGATTGCAATTGAGTAACGGTCAGCCGATGGCTCAAGGCCCATCAGGTATGGATGCCATTGACCAAGCTCACATCCCCAAAGGCGTCCCTGTTCACAGACTCAACCCGCGAGCTACTGGCCTCAATCCCGCACCAGTCATCAGGAAGGCTAGTTCCGCCGAGTGGCCTACCGAAGGTACCATCCGAAACACACCCTCCTCTGTTGTCGTCACCACTGAAGGGGCTTATGTATGCAGCCCTCGAGGCCAGCCCCTGAGTGGAGACCGGGCAGCCCATCACGAACCTCGGAACGGAGCCTTCGTTGATACGAACATGAACGGACGGACAGAACACAAGGGATCGGCCTTCAATCAGGAACCCCAGAAACGTCAGCTGCAAGAGCAAGGACACAGCTCGGATGAGCTCTCGGGCCTCATGATCCATATGCCGCAGCCCCGTCATCCTCAGGCCGCCGTCCTGACAGGACAAATCCCCGATCATGCACTTTCCAAGCATGTTCCCCCACCCATGCCAAACACGCCCCTGCCATCGAACTCCCAGCCGCAATCTCAATCTCAGTATGGCTCCATCAACCATGCCCGTGCCCCCATTCCCCCACATCACACCAACCCGTTGACGATCGACCCGCGTCTAGGAGGCGGCGGTCACCAGAGACAACCCCGGGCTCCGTCTTCCGGCGCGCGCTATCACGGTGGAAGTCTTACCTCGCCTCGCAAGCCTTCCCTACGGCACGCGCGGTCCGCGACCCGTCTCGCGGCACCCCTCGAAGGCGAAGAGCCGTCCAGCCCGTCCTCCACCCGCGAGTCGCGTCTGGCGCGAGACCCCCGCACACCCAGCACGCCATCCCGACGCCGTCGCAACTCGTCCGTAGGCGCAGGAATCGGAGTCCGAAAGCAGCGCTCCGCGTCTTCGCTAGCCCAAGCCCAGCGACAACAGCAACAACAACACCAAGACCGACGGCGGAGCTCCGGATCTGGTTTCGGGGTCCTGACCACGCCTCGAAACATCTCCTGCGCGTCGCCTTCCTTCGCGTTCGGGCTTGAACTCGATCCCGAGGTCAACCACAGCATTAACGAGACTATCCTCGACTTCGACCATGATATGCCTGTGCATCCTCACTTTTCCGCCCATCGTTGCTTCCGGAAGCCTAGTACCGGCGGTGGTGAAGCCGCTAATGGTGGGGGCGTCAAGTTCCACATTTCGACTATCCAGGACGGCCAGATGCTGATGTCAGGGGTGGCGAAGTCGGGGTCTAGCAAGACGAAGGCGCGGAGGGCGAAGGAGGAGCTGGATAAGCAGAGGGAGAACGAGCAAAGGCTGGTTCAGGAAAGGGAGGAGAGAATCAGGCTCGAGAGGGCGCTTTCGGCTGTGAACGGAAAGGGCGATATGGGGGATGTGCGAACGTAGGTTAAATTCGAAGGGGATATTGGGCCTGGAGGGTTTGGATCAAGTAGTTTTCAATAGATGACCTGGTAATTTTGGAGACGAGAAATGATGGCTCAGGTTTTGCTCAGATGGTTTCGGGTGGTTGGGAGATGGAGTTGTGCTGGTGGTTAGGTCTTAGATGGGATTTCTCTTTCTCAGATCCCTTTTCTTAGAGCATAGCTTATTTGGTTATCTACTATTACGAATAGCAGGGGAATTTATTCATGTTAGAGTCATTCAGTATCCCTTGATGTGCGCTATCCGGTACATAATTCATTACCAAATGAGCTCGTCTTGGCATCCTGAATACTGGATAAGATAGACATAAATTTTGATCTACGCTATCAAAAAAAGAGGGAGCCCTCAATCCGTGATCACGGAAAATAGTAATTCTGCCCATGACTCGGACGCAGCTCTGGCCGCTGGTAAACAAGCCTTAAAAATGAATCATAAGCGCTGCGAAGTACTGTGCAGACCACCCTAGTGAAACGCCCCTCTAGTGAAACAGCAAAACTGAACGTGCCACCACCAAAAGGCTCTCTCTTGCAACAACAATAGAAAATCAACCACAGCACCAATTGGAAAAGTAAAAACTGGAGTAGATTCTGCATAGCCTAATTGATTAACCCAGGTACCTTTTAGGCCTTGAGACTTTTGTTCTTGAGCGGGTGCCTCTAGTGAATTGAAGCCCCGCATTCTGCCCAGCCTCCGCATCAACGTCTAAGTCCACATCTTCGCCTTCACTGCCCATGTCCTCATCTGTGCCCTTGTCTATGCCCTCATTTACGCCCTTGGAAAGAGACCTCTATGAAAGAGACAGCTTTTGTTGCAGCCCCAACCCTCCTCTACTTGACCCGTCTAGACCTGCTATTGTTGAAGCAGATGCCTCTGATTTCGCCATTGGCTCAGTTCTCTCTCAGAAGGGAGATAATAGCAAATGGCATCCGGTTGCTTTCTACTCCTGCAAGCTTACCCCAGCAGAAATAAACTACGAGATTTACGACAAGGAACTTTTGGCAATTGTGGAATGATTCGCGAGTTCTGTATTAAGTTGGCCAGAATTCTCCCAGTCTTTAGCGGGAAGAAGGCCATGGACTTTCAAGGCCACTGAAGATTGTTTTTTGTCAACAATCATAAATCTCTATCTCCAACTACTACTGATATCTTTATCTGCGCACACAACTTATAACTCTTCGTACTAGTAGTATTACGTCTCTCACAAGCGTAGTATAATCTCTCTGTGTACACCTCTATTATCGGAGACTTAGACAAAGTCCCATTAAACGGCCCTTTGTGACATAGCACCACTGATCAACTTGACCAAGAAAGGGGTTCTATTTGTTTGGGGACACGAGGAGAACGAGTCTTTCAAAAGACTCAAGCAGGCATTCACGTTGGCTCCAGTGCTGGCCCAGTGGGACCCCAATCTAGAGACCGTGGTGGAGACAGACAGTTCAGGACGGGCCCACGGAGCATGCCTGTCCCAAAAGGGGACTGACAGCGTACTGCGTCCGGTGGCCTACCACTCAGCAGCCATGACGCCGGCGGAGAGGAACTACCACGTCCATGATACAGAACTACTGACGGTGATTTCGGCGCTGAAAAAGTGGTCTACAGAGCTCCGCAGCGTGCGTGACCCATTCACTATCCTCACTGACCAGAAAGAACTTGAGGCCTTTACCAAGCCCCGCCTGGTCTCTGAACGACAAGCCCGTTGGGCAGAACTGCTGTCTCTGTTCCGGTTCAAGCTGAGATACAGGCCGGCGGCGGAGGGTGAGCGATCTGACGCCCTATCAAGGATCGGACAGGACGGTAAGGAAGATGATAAACAGGAAATGCAAGTGGTCAAACCTCTTCTATTGGAGTCATGTTGTTCAGAAGCCAAGTGGGAGCAGATGAGGAACACGACAGAGATGAGGAGCAGGACAAGGGACAAGGGACAAGACGAAGAGACACAAATGGAGAGGGGCCCTAATAGGGCAACAACCCAGGACATTAGTACTACCGCAAAGCAAACAGATGGCTCCCATGAGGGGGCCACAGAGGAGCCGTCAAGCGGTACTCAGCAGGCAGTTGTCCTAGAGCGAGTTGTTGACCATACGGGGGCTGTGGCGGACATACCACAGCTACCACCAGGAGCCTCAAGTTGGCCAACTGGGGCAAGTATATTCCCGGTCGGCGTACTGGGACAATTGTGGGACGAGGGCATCAGGCCAGACGCCGCATGGCAGGCAAGAACCACCGCGGTACAGGCGAGTGAGAGGAAATTCCCGAAGGAGGCCGAGACCAGGGAACAGATAGCAGACTGCAGGATAAACGCGCAAGGGGCGCTGACTTACCAAAACCGCCTGTGGCTACTATGTTTTGAACCACTGACTACAAGGATTATCCAGGAGGTCCATGATTCACCATCTGTGGGCCACTGTGGGGGCAACGGGACGTTCCAAATCCTTTGAAGGGATTACCACTGGGATGGCATGTCGGAGGCAGTGAAACGCTTCCAGCGGAACTGCGACATGTGCAAACGAGTACACGCCAATAGACAATTGCGGCAGGGGCTGCTCCAGCCTTTGTCCATACCGGACAGGTTCTGGTCCCATATCTTGGTCGACTTTATAACTGATCTCCCACGCCGGAACAAAGGGGACCCAGAATACCTCATAGTGATAAAAGACAGGCTGTCACGGTGGAAACAGCTAGAGCCCATGGCATCCATGAAAGCAGAGGCTTGCGCGAAACAATTCAAGCAAACATGGTGGAAGGCGCATATGTTCCCTAAAACCATCGTGAGTGACCGCGGTTCCGACTGGGTGGGCCACTTCTGGTCCACACTATGCAACCTGACAGGCACCAAGCAGTTACTCTCAACGACATACCACCCCCAGGCAGACGGCATGATGGTGCGGGCGAACCAGGAGGTCAAGTCCTACTTGAGGGCTTTCGTAACAATCTCACAATTTGACTGGCCTGATCACGTACCTTCTGAGCAAGTCTTGCTGAACACCAGGTACTGCTCTGCAATTGGCATGAGCCCCAATAGGTTGGTACATGGCTACAAACTGGATAAAGTGCCAAGGGTCGAAGGGGTAGTAGAGTCGAGGACTTTGCCTAAGGGACGGGCGGTCGCGTTTCTCGAACACCTACAACTGGGCTGCGACATAGCCGAAGCGGCGACAGCGTGGGCGCAGTAGGCACAGGAACAAAGCGCCAACATGAAATGACGGCCAGCAGTGCGGTTCTGGGAGGGCGACAATGTGTGGCTCTCACTGCAGAAAATTAAAACCAACCGCCCCAGTAAGAAATTCAAATGGCTGTATAACAAATACAAAGTGCTGGAGGTCCCTACACCACTGACTGTAAGACTGGATGTTGACGAGGGCCTACATCCTGTGTTCTACTTGGAGCTGATCAAGCCGGCGGCGGTAGACCCACTACCCTCACAGGATAAGACAGATGACCGGCACGGGCGCAAAGCATACGTGAAGTGGGTCGGCTGGGATGCGCCAACATTGGACGCTTACAAAGCGGAATGGGGCCACATCATGGCAAACGACGGCCCACAGTCAAAATATCAAGTGAAGAAGAAGGAGAGAGGGAGGAGTTGCTGAGAAGGGCGGATGCCCAACTGGAATCCAACGCTCGGTGGTAAGGGAGCCACAGGGCCCCGACATGGACAAGGAACCCCTAGGGGTAGGTCACCCGAAGGTGTCAGAGCCGACCAATGAGGAGCAACAAGGCGCCGCCACGGCGCCTCTAGCAGGCGTACGGCGCGGCCCGATGCGAGCCGCAAGGACAAGGAGTCCGACACAAGCACAAGGTTATTGTTGAAGTTCAGAGGAGTTACAGACAAGGGATCACACAGCATTGGTAATGGACAAGGGGAGTACTGCGATTTCATTTACTATGTGAAGAAAAAAAAAAAAAAAAAAAAAGAAGAAACAAAATCAAAACCGGGAAATGCCCCAGAACGGCACCATAGAAGGATCACCCTGGCCACCCAGCAATCCCATTATTCCCCCGCCACGACCTAAAGTTCTTCACCATTGTCATCACCATCATCACCATCCTCATCGTCATCTAACTGCTCACCCTCCGGAGGATTTGTGGGTGCGGCCTGGGCGTCAACACGAGAGCGCTTGCAGGAGTGGCCGTCCGACGCGGCGCCACGCTTGCGCCCACCCATCATGATCTGGTCGGCAAGTGTTGAGAGGGCGCCAGCGGTCTTCGAAAGAGACGTCTCAACACTCTACAGTTGCTTGTCAAGTCGCGCAGTGGCGAGGACAAGGGCCTTGGTAAGTTTGGTAGCATCCTTGACCTCTTTCTGGGTGTCCGCGTGGTTCTTACGGAGGAGCTGGCTGGCCTGGCGCGCGTGGCCATCAATGTGGCTGCGGACGGCCTTCTCGCTGGCCTCGAGGCGGTTGTTGACGGACTCAAGTACACGGTTGGAAATGGTGCGAGCAATAGCAGTGATTTGCTTGCCGCTTAGCGCCACGACAGCAGCAGCAGGGACGACGGCTTGAGAGACCGGCGCAGGAATGAGTTGACCAGCGCGCATGTCCTCACGGGTGGTCTCCCAGACCTGGCGGACGTTGTGGGCGAGGTCTGCAAACTCAGCGGTGGGGCGGCGACCAACAATGGGTCCCTCCTCGAGATCGACCTCATTGAGGATCTCATATTCCTCCTGCCAAGCGCCAGAGCGCGCCATGTTGAGGGCCCAACGGGCAAGAGTTCAAAAGGCTGCGTTTTCGGCAAGACAAGCAGCCAACGGCGGGGCGGCATCTGGATGCCGAGTGGCCCAGCCCCTCGACCAGTCACAACCGCTATTACAACGGTTGCCCTGACACTCCAAACAAGTGATCACCTGGACCCGGAGCACAGTCTGGCAAGGCCAGAGCTTGACATTGCTGATGTGCATGCGGAAGCAATACCCAATAAGGGAAGAAATCGCGAGGAGTGAGGGGGCCGTCAAGTGCCTCTTGGTCGGAGGTGCCCTGGTTGCGCGAGGGGAAGCCCTTGACGAAGCGCTGGGGCTGCGGCAATTCGTGAACTGGCAAAGACATGGTGATCGTTGGGAGGCGTGAGGCAAATGTGGTTGTAAGTATCTGGAAGAAAACTGTGAGACTAAACGAAGCAGACACAGAGCCATTGGGAGTGGGGATTTACCGGTGGTTATATGCGTTTCTTTGCGACGGTTAGTAGGCATTAACAAAGCGCAACGTTTACGGACGAGGACAACAAACAATTTAGCAATAGGAAACAGCATTCTTTGTACACGAAGGCGGTCAACACACTTAGCTACCAATGCGGCAATGACCAAGCAGCAGAATTTGAGAGCTATGGCCAATCACAATGCGTTAAGTGTGCCCGGCGTGGCTACCTGAACAAAGACTACGTTACGATAGCATTCCTACAATCTCAACAAAGCCGCAAAGTCCTTGCTTACAACCAGCCTGATGGCGGACAGGGGTCATATCTTCACCATCGCAAGCCGAGCACACACCTACAAGCGGGGAACGTTGAAGAAGAATTTTTTATTTTTAAAATGATGATAAGATGGAACATAGGATATGCATAGCGGGGCCATACAAGCAGCAGTGTGGCGACGGCATGGCAGCTGGCGGACGTATCTCACTTTCGACGGCGGCGCGGCAATTCGGATCCGGAGCGGAGGCGGAGGAGGGGGATATGTTATGGTCTCAGGCCTTAAGGCTTGTTTCTTAGTTTCGGAGACGGGACGGGACCAGACGTGGCCCATGCGTACGGCTGAGGGGGTCATGTACATAACCGGACTGGCGGTAGACGGGAGACAGTCCTCCTCCTTTCTCTATCTCTCATAGCGTTATAAGATACTATCAATGGCAATCCTATTGTCCCTAACAATCGGTTGACTATCTTACAGATATCACGGCATTAAACAAACGGATACAGTGGCAGATGGATAATGCTACCAAGGGCCTCAACAACATCCACATCGATATGATGACGGCAAAGATATACGTGTTCGTGGATGGCGCCTTTCCAAATCTGAAGGACTTGAACTCGCAAATCGGCTTCCTTATCACCATTGTGAACGAAGACGAGACCAATACAACTGAGACCGAAAAGAAAAATCTCAGAATCAAGGGAAACATCGTACACTAGTCATCAACGAAATGTGCAAGAGTGACACGATCATTATTGGCTTCGGAAGTGTACGGCATGATATCAGGAACCGATACCGGTTATGTAATCGGATCAACAGTCACCAAGATTACCAACCAGATTGGATTACCATCAATCCCAGTGGTAATAGTAACAGACTCTTACTCGCTATATGACCTCTTGATCAAGCTGGGAACGACGAAAGAGAAGCGTCTCATGGTGGATGTGATGGCGCTCCGACGATCCTACGAACGACGAGAATTTGAGATCAAATGGATTGATGGGAACGATCATCCAGCAGATGCATTCACGAAAAGAATGGCGAATCAAGCATTGACAAAATTCGTTGATACCAATCATCTGACGATTCGGGTCCAGGGATGGGTAAAGAGAGAACGGGGAAAGGGAACACCAGAAACACTATGAAGATTGGAGGACACGCGGAAAGAGGGTATCACGATAGCCTCACAAAACGAAAAACAAAATACTGCTAATATTGGAGCAAACCAATATGGTTGGACGCACGATAAGTGCATAGTGGGTCTCCAGGTAGGAGGACCCAATGGCAGAAAGCTCACCGCTTTCAAGATACACATCTGTGCCTGTAATTAGCTAGATAGCATTCTTCTCCATCATCATTCCAATCCATTTACCACCACCAACTGTATGCATGCATGCGACCTGACAACGAGATTAAACGTCACCAACAATCTTCGTTCCTTGATAAATATCTGGACGGTAGCTCCCAAAGTTTAGTGCAAAGCTGGCTTACTAGTCAGGGATAAACCTTCGTCATCTTGAGCGAAGTTTAGTCTGGTGACACACCACTTGTATTTTCAGCTGATTATCAATGTGTGTTTCATCGATGAAAAGGCGCAGGCAGAACCCTTTTGAAAAGACATCATCGATAATCCGAGATGCATCTACGAAACCTACCCTACTAGTGATTCTTTCGAATTGTCCACAAAATACACGTTGATCTACACAAGATGCCTATAATAGGAGGGCTTTCACCCGGCGAGGGTGAGGGCATAAGGCTGAGACTACTATCATATTGATCAACTTTGACCAATACCATAGGTCATAGTCAGCACTGGAAATAAAGTCAAAGGTCCTGGAAGATAAGCAGCACTCTGCGATTGGCTCGGACAGTTGTGGACCAAATGCTAACAGCCACGACAGAACAACACCAACTCAATGCCGAAAGAAGCCCAGCGGAGAAAATGGACCCTACCAATAGACGAACGATTAGAACGGAGCGAACCTACGTTAGGTACTTTGCCGAAATCACCAGAAATGTTATGTTAATGGAGACGCTGCTGTTCAGTGGAATGTTGCATGTTTACATGACAGACTTGCATGGATGTGCGCTAGCTATTACATGCAGCCGCGGGATGTGTATACGTCGACACGGTTCGAATATGACTGGAATGGGGAGCGGATGTGGAGTCTGCAATTGCAAACACCGGATGGACGCCGCTGACTCTGGCTTCAGATGTTGGGCACTGCCAAATAGCGGAGCTGCTGCTGGACCGAGGAGCGAATATATATATACTGTACTTCAAAATGGATTGGCGTCAATACAGCTGGCCTCGAGAATAGGGGACATCCAGATGATCAAGCTCTTGTTGGAGAAGGGGGCGGATGTATCGCATAAGACCAACCTTGGATGGACGCCGTTGGCACAGGCATCATTTCAAGGCTATGCCGATCTGGTCCGTGTGTTGCTGGCAAAAGGAGCGAATGTGGCAACGACCAACAAACACGGCCATACACCATTGATGTGGGCCTCGAGCAACGGTTTCGTCGAGGCGGCTGATCGCTTAATTCAAAGCGGAGCAGATATCGCCACCAAAGATAACTGGGACAACACGGCTTTGATGTGGGCTTCGTTATTTGGGCACCTTGAAGCCGTGAAGATGTTCTTAGGCAGAGGAGCTGACATTACGACTACCGAATGCCTCAGCCGGACACCACTCTAGGCTGCCTCGAATCGAGGGCATTTGGGGTGGTGAACGCGTTGCTGGAAGCTGGGGCGGACGTCGAGGCTTGCTGCCATTTGGGGCGGACGCCGTTGCATTACGCCTGTCAGTCTGGACATGTCCGGGTGGCGGACATTTTGCTGGAGAAGGGAGCCGATGTTTCACCAGTGAGCTGTAAGGGAGAGACGCCGCTGATGAATGCCTCGAGCTTGGGGCATGCGGAAGTGGTTGAAACGTTGTCGGAAAGAGGAGCAGATGCGTCGCCTGCTCAACAGAACGGGATGACGGCATTGATG
>JAOYMO020429609.1:0-22612 GCA_025802455.2 Iodosphaeria phyllophila | reverse complement strand
AGTTCACTTCCAAATAGTGTCTCGGGTATTTGTGTGCGAACCGGGAAAAACTGAGGAGCGCTAAGAGATGGTGGAGTCTGTGCCCAGTCCTCCTCCAGTGGTGAACGATGGTAAATTTCGCGTAGCTTCTGCTGTACTAAGAGAACTTGGACAATGATGTTAAGTGTGAGATTGGTACGAAATATAATGAAATTTGCAAACTCGACGAGCTCAATTTTTTATTTCACTGCAGGTTCATGTCAGAACTTCACGGGCACGATTAGACAAGCATCAACGATGGATCGAAATTGGGATACAGACTGTCTTATTTTTTTCGGTATCTAGATTTTTCAAGAACCCAATCTCTCCTCAGTTCTACTCAAACCAGCCGCTAAAACTTCCCTCAGAATTCTTTTCTTCGTCAGTTCAATTTCCCTCCCTTGCTCGCTCGAGGCCCAACCGAGCGAAAACTTCTTCCAAGTCTAGGTCACTATCACTGTCACTGTCGTCATCACTATCGCTGTCAAGTTCATTATCAGCGTCAGCTTCGCCGTCAGCGTCACTGTCGACCTCGCGCTGGTCAATCCGAGGTCCAAGCAACCTCAAAATGTCCTCAACCTCATCCTGGGGGTCACGAGCGCTCTCGCCGTCGTCCTCGATGCCCAGAGCTCCCCGCATTTTCATCGTGTCTTCTACCTCCACAATGAGCTCTACTTCCTGTTCCACGACTTCGGCGGGGAAGCGGACGAACAACAGGTACCGCGAGAGCTCTCTCGGGCTGAAGTCCCGGCAGCCCTTCCAGTCCTCGCCTCCGTGCTGCCTGAAGAATGCGCTCCCCCGCTTCGACAGCTCGTTCCACTTCTCGATGTGCTCTGCCACCGCACAAGAGCGCTCGTCGTCAGTTGGGCACTTCTGATCAGCTGCCGCTACTTTATCAGCGGGCTCGTCACGCTGATTGCTGAGTAGCTGCTCTCCAGTCAATCCCAATGCATTCATAATCCGGGTAAGCATACTTTCTCCTTGAGCAGATTGCCCATCTGACACAATGTTGTGGGAATTGGCGGGATTCATAGTGTCTATGAAAGCGATGGGTAATTGGAATGTGAGATTTTGTAGCGTTTCGGAATGGGTGCTTATCGTACCTTCAATGGAATGGAAGTACAATAATGTGTTTTAATGTTTGTGTTTTGATGTTTCTGTGAAATTACAGTCTGTCGATTTGGACTCTCATTTCAAGCGGTCTATCGCCACGTATTTAAATTGGCCGAGATTCTCTTGGTGTTCCTAGGAAAAGTACGGTGATCGAACAAGATCATTGTTCTCGTTTCCTGGGTCAGACTCCACTTCTTTGAGGTGTCATGTTTCGTCACGCCGGGCACCCTTATTAGGCTAAGGGATAATTCGAAGACTTGTGCTCTTATTTCTGTTACAGGTACACAGATTGTGATAGGCCTCGATTATGACAACTGACATGGCAAAGAGATTTGTAGAAGACACTCCCCTATCCATATGCTCAAGCTCGAACCCTGGAGAGCTCAATTGTCGCCGTCCTTCGAATCTAACAATGATGACGGACCCATGTTATCGTTGTACGAGCACTCCTTCTACCATAACAAAGACATTACTTCCTGGTACACAAATAACTGCAAGACAATACTCTAGGAACTGCATCCACAGGTCAAGATGCATGTGAAGCATTATGTTGGCTGAAAAGCTAGCCTGATGCCTGCAAAGATAGCATCAACAATGAAAAATCTCTTAGGCGTGTTTCCAACTCAAACGTTGTTCTTGTCACCGAATATATCCATGTTATCAGACTCCTACTTGTCCCACGCTTGCCCTTTGTCTTCCCTAGATCCATTCGCAACGCAATACATGAGCCGGCGGGGGTCGATCAGAGGCGCAAGCCACAAGCCGGAAGTTGTTATTAGGAGAAGCCGCATGTGCACAGGCTTCAGAACCAGAGGCTACTACCGACTCAAGAACCGTAGACGGTAGAATTCCCGTCCCGGTAATGGAAGCACGCCTTGTCACAGAATCAAAACATTAGGCCCCGTGTTTTTTTTCTCTTTCAAAATCGGGTTCTAAGTAGAAGGCATGTACGCTTCTTCGTTCCAATTGTGGTCGTCAAATATCTCTAATCTTATAGCTCTCGCTTCAGCTTCTCAAACTCACTACTTTCTCACTCATGATCTGGCTACGATTCATCAACGCTTACTTAACTATCAAAAGCTTTCATGTCCTGCTTCCCTTCCCATTTCACCCTCAAACAACACACTGATCATCCTCTCTCGCACATCCTTGGTATCTCCCCCCCTGCCATCTCCCTTGCTAGCTGGAACGGACACATTGTACCCCCCCCCCCCCCCCTCGCAAGACCGGCTCCATCTCATATTTCGCAAGCCCAACAGAAGCCACAAAAATACCAGGACGCTCTCTTCGCATAACCACACATCATCATCGCGCACCTGTCATTGCCAATCAAATCACCTGCGCCTGCTTTTCGTACTTTCTTGTCTCTTTCTCTTCGTGATCTCATTCTCACCCCTCGCTCTCTTTTGCTTCTAACCCTCCCTTCTCCTTTCGTCCACCCATCCCATGTCGGCATATCTCACGGGTGATATTAGTATCAAGCGCCAGTGCCAGTACTGGGGAATAGATACATTGACGGTCGAGTAAGCGTAGATCAAGGACCTTTAAAAGCAACCTCCCATTGCCAGACAAAGTCGCCCTCTTTCCTCCCATCCGTCCATTCCTCTACAGCATCCATTTCTATAGCATTTCTCCCCGCAAATGTGCAAAAGCTGAACCCTCTCCTGAGAGGAAAATAAAAAGGATATGAACCATCATCGCTCGCTCGATTGCTGACTGACTTGCTTGTTTGTATGCGCTTTCCCTAAGCCACCCCTATCATGAATGCTTTTCAACGCAACGCATACGTGCTATTTGTCATCATAACGATCTCGCCTCACCCATTCCCCCAACGACACCTTCCACAAAAAGATCAAAGAGTAACTCATCGTTCCAACATTCGGAAAAGAAAAGCTTCCTTCTTTAAGAAGACCGCCTCGAAGACACGACGTGACAGAGCTGGGTAGCGGCATTCCAAGCCGGCGACGCGAGCTCTAAGAAGAACATCTCAGGCGTGTACTGGCTCTGGATCTGGCCTGGGTGCGGCGGGGGAACGCTGGGCAGTAGCACAACGGGCGGGTTCACCATGGCGGGGACGCTCGGCTCCTAGAAGAGGCCCCCTTCTTTGGCGTTGGAGGTGGTTGTGGTTGTGCTGGTCATAGAAGACTGCTCTGATTTCCTCGAGGCGGCGGTGTTGTAGGTGGTGTTGTTGATGTTGCTGCTGTTGCTGCTACTGATACTTTTCCAGAAGTCGATGGCGGCGACAACATCTTGGCCACCTTCTTCTTCGTATGCAAAGAGGATCTGGAAAGATGTGAGTACAAATACGGAACGCAAGATGATTTGTAGTTTAGCCAGGCAAACATGCCACCACGTGAACATTACTCGGGTGGCCAAACCAAGGGGATAGATTGAGGGGGAGATGAAAGAGACGAAAGAACGAGGAGAAGGAAAACACTTACCTCATGCGTACTACTATGCAACATCCTAATGTTCTTATGCGGCACAATATGTACCGCCCCGCTCTCGATGTTCCTAAGCTCAATGAAATTTGGCTCAAACGCCAGGATCCACGGATAGCTCAGGGCGAAAGTCTGGGGTGTCCCCTCCCAGTCAATTCTCCATTCCGGCCTCGCCCGCCACCCATTCCTGTTCACAAAGAATGAAAACTCTGTGTAATTCAAGAGGAATTCGCCATTGAGCCGCTCAATGTGGATTGGACGAGCTACTTCCTTGCGGGCAACAAAGTCAAGACTTGTATCTGCTTGATCGAGGAGGGATTGTGTCTCGAGGGTTTCCAAAGAGACGACTTCGAAGCCGCGAGAGCATGCGACGCAGAGTTTGGTCTTCAAGAAGTGCACCGAGGAGGACTCCGTCGGGATGTAGAATTCCTTAAAAGCTTTGAGTTCGTCCTGGCCTGCGTTGAACATCTTGGAAAGACCTTTCTGCTTCTTGCCCTTGGACATGCTGTCATTGGGCTCGTAGACCTTGATGGTGGTAGAGAGAGCGGTGGACTTGACGGCGCATACGAGATGGCGGCCTAAGCAGATACCGGCGCGGAAGAAAGTGCAATGACTTTGGATCTTCTTAGCGCGTTTGGAGGCGTTCGGGTCGTGGGCTTCGAGGGTACTGAGAGGGAAGGAGAGGAGAAGACGGTTCGAGAGGATGAGAAGTAGACCGTATTCTTCAAGGACCTCGATTTGGGTCACATTGGGGGATTCGATCATGCGTTTGGGTTCTGCCTCTTTGATTTTGCGGTCGGTTAGATAGACACCATCGTCAGTGCCGAAGATCAGCTTGCGTCCACCGTCTGTGATTGTTAGTGAATCTCCACAGCCAACAACGAGAAACCATGAGAAAAAAACCAAAGAAGAAAAGGATAGGAATGAAGAAAGAAAGTAAGAAAATAGAAAACCGACCAAAGGGCGTAGCAGTGTTAACATGGTTATTTGACCTGAAGAAACTGCTGGTGATGGTATTAATATTGAAGAAGTCGGCCCTTGCGCGCAGCTTCTGCTGAGCCTGATCGATATACTCGAGCCACTTCTTACGGGCGGCCTGGTTGGAAGCAAATAAGACCTGCTCGTAAAAGTTCTTGCCCAGATGACGGAAGGTAACAGGCCAGCCTTCGACTTTTTTCGCGTCAGACCCACCTGTCCGCAAGGGGATCAGGTTCGAGGGCGACCGCTTCATGCCTTCGGGCGGGATCACCTCATCCATTTCACGGATAGCAAGGAGTTCGAGAGGAATGGGCTGGATGAATGGGTCGTTAGTCATGGTATTTCGGATTAGGATAAGGATCAGTCAACACGATCAAGGAGGTGTGTGAGAGAAGAAATCAAACTAACCCTTCGATACGCTTTCACCTCCTCATGCTTGCCGGACTGCTTGATACGCACAAACAACACAGCATGATCGAAAAGATAGGCCGTGATGTCCTGAGGATCATTTTGCGCCTTCTTGAACTGTGTCTTGAATATCAGCTCGCGATTCGCGTCGGTCAAATGTAAATCGACACGATCTTGGGGCCGGAAGCGCAGCTGTTCGTGTAGTCTCTTCAGCGTGAATCGATTCTCTGCTTTTCCGGACTCGGCATTGACACGGGTGAGAAGATCGCGGATCATGATGAGCACTTTGGGGATATCCTCGCGATCGCGGTTCCCTTCTTCCGTATATTTCAGCACGTTCTCGAGCAAAAGCGGGTAACGGGCGAGACGGGTGGTGGGCTTGGTCAGATAGCCGTTGAGTTCGAGCTTGCGGGATTCCTTGCGACGCTCGATTTCGTCGACGAACTTGGCGAACTGTGGGTTGCTAGCGCGCTCGTTCTCGAACTCGAACTTGGCCTCGAGCTGTTTGGATCCGTAGAGGATAAAAGGTTCGAACTGGGGTGCGAATTCCAAGAAGATATCGCCTAGATTCTGAACGACGGGGTTTTTCTGCTGGCGCTCGGTCAGGGCCTTGGCGAAGCGGGAGCTGACGGTATGGATGGCCGGGTGATCAATGATGTTGCTGAAGATGTGTTTCACAACGTGAAGACGCTGCTGAGCAGGGATGGGCGAGGCGCCAGTTCGAAGGGGGAGAATCCAGAAGTCGCGCAGATATTCCAGATCCTTGACGAAGTCGCGCTCAGTGTAGCAGATCTCGGATATGACCTCTTGACGCTTCTTCTCACGGTCACCAACGCTCTCGGCGATCTCTTTGGGTACAGTGTTGATCCATAGCTTCTGCTCGTCGGTCTGGTCAGCGTCGTCTTCGTTATTGATAGCGTCGTCCTCCTTCTTCAGCCCCGGCTGAATCTTGAGGTTGAGCCGAGACACTTGTTCCAGTCGGCGCGGGCAGGCAATGGAGTAACATAGCTGATCGCGCGTACAGGTGGGCGAATAACACTCGGACAGCAAGACGAATACACCGTTGACTGAAGGCTTCTCCTCGTGGGGTTCGTCGGCGGTCAGAGTCTCGCGGAACTGATACATCTCTGAAGTGGAGTCGCGCAGTCGGTGCTCGTATGTGACATCGTGAAAGAACTTCTGGGCGTCAAGGGCGCGACCTAGCAGCAAGGCCAGGTTGCGATCCGTGGTACGTATGATATACGACAAGACGTCGACAGCTTCGGACCCGCTGAAGGCATTCTTGTATGTGAGTTCGTTCTTGGTGCGATCGCCGATCATCATCTTGTTCCGGAAGCACTCAGCGACGCGCGATAGCAGCGCGGGGTAAACCATAGGGGCGCGTATCTTGGCGGTCGGTGGCCTTTCCCCGTCGGCTGAGCGGGAGGAGATGGAAGGTCGATGAGCCATCTTGTTGTTGTTACCATTATTGCCGTTATTGGACCGCACATCACCAGCTTCAGACATGGCCATTGTACTGGTGCTGGCCATGGACATGGTGCGCGTATGGTCAGAGAACCCGCCCACGATGGGCCCTGGCCCCATTGTAGACGAAGCCATGCTCATTGTGCGCGTAGCACTACCAGGTGCAGGTCCGTAGCCCCCGATGCCACCACCAACTGCACCAACACCACCGGGAACACCGCCGGGTCCACCCCCTCCACCATAGGATGAGGAGAAGAAACTGTTGGTTGTATCATTGGACTGATTCCGCGACCGGTTGGGAATAACCCGCCCACTCATAGTCTGGTGAGCATCTCTCTCGGACGACGGGAAACCACCGGTCAAAGACATGGACCTATCGTCATGCCGTTCGGGAACAATACGCCCTTGAGCCGTGGTGCGCGAAGCCAAGCTTCCTTGGGCTTGATGATTGGAAGAACCTCGGAAGGCATGATTCTGAGTCTGGTTCTGGTTCTGGTTCTGGTTCTGATTGTGGTTCTGTGACGGGCCTTGCTGATGATACATGCTCATGTTGGGCCTCGGTTGACTGGCCAACGACTGCGACCTGTAAGCATCGTCTCTCATGGCGGCCTGGGGCCCACCGCCTGTTGGTCCTTGGCCTTGACCGGCCGGATAGAATCGAGGTACGGGTACGCGCGGTTGCGAGAAGCCTCCTTGTTGCGCCGACCCCGGCATAGGCGGAACTCTGCCGGCCCCCTGAGGAGGGGGACCACCTCCAGGGTAAGGCCTTCGATCGGGACCGGGTGCGGGACCTCGGTTCGGCTGTTGCGACGAGGCGGGAAGCGGAGAGGAAGGGTTTCGTTGGTTCTGATAGTAACCGTTGGCCATGCTCGAGTCCATGGTACGGGTGCGCCCACTAGCAGAGCCAGCACCAGCACCGGCGCCATAGTCGTCGTAGCCCCCTCCTCTTGGTGGTAAAGGTCGCCTCTGTGGTGGCAGTTGTTGTTGTTGTAGGTGTTGTTGGTGCTGTTGTTGGTGTTGTTGGTGTTGTTGTTGTTGTTGTTGTTGTTGTTGTTGTTGTTGTTGTTGTTGTTGTTGTTGTTGTTGTTGTTGTTGTTGTTGATAAGTGTCATGCGTCATCCCACTGCTAACGCTGGACATGGTCTGAGTACGTCCGTCCTGCCCTCTCGCTTCCTGACCCCTCCCACCTATGCGCCGAGGCGGCCCTGGCGGTTCGGCTGACGAAGATGTCATGGTTTGTGATCGCGCCGTGCCAAATATATTGGAGAAAGCTGCATTCCGCTGATTGCCCGACCCATACCGCCGCTGGTCGTACTGTGACTCGCTCATTGTGTGCCTATGTCTGTGCTATCGGCTGCTGCTGCTTGCTGCTGCTGCTGCTGCTGCTGTGCTCTCCGCCTACCGCAAATCATGTGTGCTTTAGAAGATGCTGCCGATGCAAGCCCGTGGTATCATCAGTTACAGTTCAGTTCTTATTCAAAGAAAGGGGCTTCTAGCCTTGACAGAGCCCCTCCCCCTCAAAATCTGGGCTCTCGGTGCGGCGCGCTGCTTTGGCCTCGGAACTTGATTTTATTCCTGAATTTTCTATGATTTGTAAGTATGAGCGTTATTGTCCGTTGGAGCTCGTAAATTCAAGGCTGTGTTTCTTCACTTTCACTTTCACTTTCGCTTTCACTTTCACTTTCTCCCTCTCTTTCTCTTTCTCTCTTTCTCTCTTTCTATCTTTCCCACTCTCTCTCTCCTCCTCTTCCCAAACTGTCACCTCCCCACTCTTGCTCCTCGACAGCCCCTTATAAGAGCCCCAGCCACCGAACAACGGCACTATAGCCAGCAACTCGACGGGCACAGGCCAGTATCGATGTTGTATATGCAGACGAGGTCCCAGATACTGCCAACGGCGATGAAGATGTCTCACGGGAGCAGCCGTATTTTGAAGGATCGCAGAGCCGGCGCTGCACCAAAAGACAATGGCGGCGGTGCGCCCATGAGGGATCTCAAGCCGATTCGCGCGCTTCTCCTCTTTTTCGCACGATTGGTCTCAAAGTTCGAGCGTGGCACTTCGCTTTTCCAGTAGCTAAGGGTGAGTTGGGTCCCAATGTTGTTTGTGTAAGGATGCAAGCGGAGTAGTCAGTGCAACAACTCCTGCTGGATGAAGAGGACGCTGCAAAAAAAAAAAAAAAAAGCCTGTAGTCGGTCGGTCGGTCGGTCGGGTTCGGAGGCGTCGGGATCACGAGTCGTTCGGCGACACAATTGCCAGGTTGCACACGTTCCTGGACGGATTGGAAAGACCCAGCCTAAGCCGGGGATATGCAAATTCCGGTGGACGTTTAATGTATGACCGTTGCGGCCCTTGCTTACCTAAACCCAAGTCTTCTTGCATGGGTAGTACTGTACGAGTATTTTCTTCAGAGGTCCACCACAGAATATATGTACACGCTAGCCAGTATAATATGATTGCCGTGATTGATGTTGAAACCCGGTACCGTGCTGTCTTCCGTGTGATTCATAAACACTAATAGAAATGAAGAATCTATCTCGGATCAGATTTGAAGTCTCCAGATTGAGCTAGCGCGGTGCCGGTACAGTACTGAGTTCTCCTACCCACATCACACCATGGCAACGAATATCGGTGGCAGTTCCCGTTTTACATACAGTACATGAATCACTTGCACGGGCATTGTTGCCAATAACTGCTACGCAATTTGTACGGGAGGCTATTGGTATCTGGTCAATTGTGTCACCACGCACGACAGGGGGGCTGCGCCGTCTCGCTTTACCTGCATAATGCCCCCATTTGTTCACTGAAGATTGGAGTCTTTTCTTTAGTCGGCGGTTTGCAGTGGATTTTCTATTCCGGAATGGTCGTTGAACCATCTTCTTCCATGCGAATATACAACGAGCAGGTTGGATGTAACACCTGAACAAACAAGTCGAAGCTGGAAGAGACTTGATTCTTTATCAATTGAGCCACAGATGAATTAGCTTGTAGCCCCTTTTTATTTCTCTTCCTGGGTACCTGCACAACGTTAGCATAGACTACTGTGTAGCGCGTAAAAGAGCGCCACCGTTCAATTGAATCTGGGGCTCCATCAGCATTAAAACCGCCCTAGCGCCACCCCGTTAAGCGCATAGCCATTACACTATACTATGTACTGTAGTTTCCCATTCTGCCATTGTCAACCAACGTGAGTCATTTCCCCAGTGGGTCAATGAAAAGTTCAAAGCCATGACTGCATATTTTGGTGGGAACTCAATAACTTATCTGAACACCAATTACACACAATAGGGTAATGTGACATGGTCTCTGAACTCCAGTCGTGTCACCGGCTGTAGAACGGTGATATTGGCAACTCGTTTTTCAATGACCAAATTGGTCCAGGCCTGAGAGCTTCTCTAGAGACCACCCCCAAGAGAAATCTAACTGCTCAAGAGAGTTTCATGGGCGATTTCCAAGGCTTGTAAATAGAGCTAAACCTCGAGCCATCACGCTAGTTGGAGTTCAATGTCTACTGAAGAAGAAGGTTATAGATGCATGTTACCCCATTGTTGCTGTCCCAGTAATTGATGCATCAATTTTCTCAGTCTTGCATAGATACGGAAAGCTGGCTTTCAGCAGACAGATAAGGTCTCTCTCAACAATGCATAATCGATTGAAAAACTAGTATTCGGAGTGAGATAACTGATTCTCGTCTAACATTGCATACATGTGAACGCCAATATCTCCTGCCCGCGCAGAGCTTTTGAATGATCCTCCAAGATTGAAATCCCACCGAAAATATTCTCCCATCGTGAGTTGATGAATTCTACTGTACCCGCTACCTATAAGCCTCGTCAGCGATCCGCGTGCTTTGAGGAATAAATCGCCATACTCTACTCATCACTCGTGTCGGGCGGTCTTAATCTTAACTCGCTATGAAATCCACACCAAACCGTTGCTTTGCTCGCTGTATCATAGTTCCTGATATGAAATTCCCTCCCCTTGAAAAGCCTTCACGGATAGTCTGCGCTTGCTAAACAGTAGAGCGATGCCTTCAATCCCCTTCAGTTGCGTGTACCTGGCTATTATCGATGGCTGCATGGTATGAGTTTCGTGCATCATTATGGCTGAGTTGATAGCGACTTTATCTCCTCCAAGTATTTTATCCCGATGCTCTGTTGAGAAGAAGAAGAAAACACATGTTTTGTCCCAACCGTCGAACTTGGGGTTTACCTCTCCCAAAGCCTCACGCAGGGCCTTATTGAAAGGCTCTTTCATGTCGTGTACGAGCATCACAGTCGAAACCGGTTTATTCGTGTTTTTCGTCAGCCGATGGAGCACCGGAACTGCGATCCCTGCTACGAAGGAATCATCCGACGGGTTGTGGATCTTTCGGGTATCCATGAGAGCAGCTGGGAAAAGAGAAATTTGGACAGACGATTCGGAATCCTGCCTCTTGGCAATCTCAAGCTCAATTTGACCAATATGAAGGCCATCGCGGGGAACGTTGAACGAGCCGACCTTCACGCTAGCTTGCCCGCCTGATAGTATTTTGAGGTCAACAGGAAGCACGTTGGAAGCCACGGAAGTCTCAGTGGACTCAGAGATGACTATACGAGCCCCTTCTTGGGTTGCTTAATCGTCCTCGGGTCTGCCTTTCATGTGGACCCAATCTTCAAATGGAAATTCACCATGCTTGACTAGCGCTGAAGGGTCTGGGCAGACAGCATATGGAAAATTTGCGAGTCCCACCGCATACACCACAATTAGGGGTAGCATGATGGTGATTGTTCGAGATAGTCCAGACCTAGTCTTTGCGAGCTTGCAGGAGGCGTCCCAAGTTGTGTGTTGTGGCAAGATAGACGCTTGGTAACACGGCTGAAATCAGTGTTGGAATCGTGGCACAGATACAACCTTAGTTTGCTTAAGGCAGGGCCTAAAGCTTCTTTATAGTTGGGCACTACAACATTGGTTGAGTCACTCGGGATTATCGCTTTGGCTCGGTGACTTTGATAGCCCAGTGTCAAATGATGGACGATGTCACCCTTGACTTGTCTAAAACATGCATGCCGTAAAAGTTTTCTCCAAGGTAACCTGACCAAGTATGGATGATCGCTTGGCCAAAGTATGGAACATCGCTTGGCCAAGGCGCGATGCCTTCCCTACGCAGTATCTGGAGTCTGTTAAGCAGCAGTTGTGAATACAGAGTCATTATTGCATCCTTGCTAGCTTTGTTTTACAGGCCGCCGATTCCCTGCCTGTTTCCAGACAGGGAAGGTAAAGCGACTTGAATCTTAACATCTCCAACGTCATTCATTACCCACCACGCCTAGAACCACCTCCTAGCGAGCCGTACCTCATCGCAGAAGAGGCCGATTCTAGGCCTAGTGGGTGGTACTGCTCTGTACTTGAAGCGGTAATACGAGCGCTTCTCACATGTGAAAGAAATTGCAACTATTTTTTTTGATCAAATGATGTTCAATTCGGTATCGAAAAGCTGAGAGCAGCTCTCATCTTGAATTGGAGCCCAGGTCTGGAAACAAATCATATCTTTCCCGGACTTTGGAGCGGCCGCAGTGAAGGGTGAAGAAGAGGATTTGCGCTAGGTGGGCAACGTCGCATTTGGCAGATAACAATCCTGATAAAAAACGTTCGCTTCTGCGAACGTGCCTCAGGTATTCCTGTTTTGTTATCGATTCACGGTTGCAGGCGATTTTTTTCCCAAGCAGAACCTTGGGCAGAAGTTCTCTCGATAGTACAGGCACGGATAAAAAGGACCATAAGTTGATGATACAATGAGGGGTTAAAATTAAGTCGCGTTTGGCCTTTTCTCACCAAAATGCCCGATTTCAAGGCTGAATAATTATGAGACGACCACTCCGATTGGGGATATCCAAGTGTACAATCTAGCAGTAACGTGCTCGAATTATAACATAGTTGAACCGTAGGAATTTTGAATGGAGCTAGCGAAAGTTGCAATCAATTGGACTAGGTACAAGTTCCGTCCTCACCAAATTATTGAAAATTTCGGTGGAGATGGAGTTTGGTTCAACTTCATCCACATGTAACTTTTGCTGGCTTCATTCAAAATTCCTACGGTTCAACTATGTTATAATTCGAGTAAATCACTGCTAGGCTGTATACTTAGATGTTCCCAGTCGGAGTGGTCGTCTCATAATTATTCAGCCTTGAAATTGGGCATTTTGGTGAGAAAAGGCCAAACACGACTTAATTTTGACCTCTCTGACTTTACCTAACCCAGATCATCTGGTGTTGCACGTCGAGAATTAGCTACGGGACCCGGACTTACTCATATACGGATAAGGCTAGAACGTGCCAGCGAAAGCCGGACGATCAGATTATCCACCCAGGGACAGTCAAGATAAACGCCGCACATTTTCAACTAGTGTAATTCATCACCACGACAATCTGCATTTCAATCACAAATATGCCAACGACACGTCGCGAGCTGCTGCAATTCGGTTTCTGCATTAAATACTACGCAACAAGAACTCTTGAGTAGCGTAAAAAATCAGAGAATGCAGTAGAATTGAGTGTTTTGTCCTATATTGACAAGTGGTTTGGTGGGAGATTGGGCAGTGCGGCGTTTATTTCGACCGTTCCCTACGGTACCACCGCAGTCAGATTGACTGCGAATCTGGCTACGGCAGGTAATCTGTCCGTCCGGCTTTCGCTGTCACGCTCCAGGCAGGGTCCTGCTTGAAGTATCTTTAGCCTGCCAAGGTTGAAGCACCACAGTAAAGTAAGAGTGTGGATTCTAGATAGTCTCAATTGTCAAATGTTGTCTACTTTCTATCGGGTTCAGGGCCGGAGGTGCCCGAACGGACGGATTTGAATACCCGCCAGAAAGTGGGGGTTTGAGGGATACCCTAGGATCCACAGGAGAACCCCGGTTTATGCAGTATTCACGATGAGACCAGCTCACGTGCCAGGTACAGTGCTTATGTACTCCAACAAAGATCCGCCAAAGAAGCTTGTCATAGCGCTACCCGCACTGCCGCGAAGCAACAAACTCCAGTGTTCGCGGTTCTGACAACTGGCAGTGAGCTCCGCGACTGACCTTACCGCAATCAACCGCAGCGCAGCGCATGACGGCAACACCTACAAAACATCGACGCCGCGACGAATTAATCTCGACGGTAATTCTCGCGATCGATCGATTCCCCGGCTCTCGAGTTGATCTCAATTAAAATAGTCAAGATGGCGGAATCTGAAGCAACACCTAAGTTCGCGCCCTTCTTCGGCATGGTGTGTGGTCTCTTTCGTGGTCTGGAGCGCAAACGGACTTTTCTTCTCTAACATCGGGTCTTTTGCGCCATTGCTCTTGAACGAGATTGCTAATATATGTCTACTCATCGCAGGCTGGGATTGCAGCCGCCATGATATTTGGAAGTAGGTCACTATTCTTGCACTCTCGTCCCCCTTTCGGCTCCAATTGAAAGTAGACATGTTCGCCTAGTAGTAGTTGAGCATGGGCTAAGCAAGCGATATTCGTACACAGGTATTGGCGCTGCATATGGAACAGCCAAGTCCGGGATTGGAATAGCGGGCGTGGGTACTTTTCGACCAGATTTGATTATGAAGGTGAGTCTTTCTCTTCCCCCCCCCCTCTGTATAGTCCTATGAAAGATCAACCTTATGAACATGGATATGTACGTTAATCTACTTGTATCAACCAAAACAGTGTCTCATCCCCGTGGTCATGTCTGGTATCATCGCGGTCTACTCTCTCGTCATCGCCGTCCTGATCGCCGAGGATATGGGCCCTCCGTCCCAGCAAAGCTACAGTCTATTCAACGGCTTCATGCACTTGGCCTGCGGTATCTCCGTTGGCATGACCGGGCTTGCTGCTGGATATTGTATTGGTGTTGTCGGCGACAAGGGCGTGCGGGCTTACATGGACCAGAGCCGCGTTTTTGTCGGGATGGTGCTCATCTTGATTTTTGGTGAAGTCTTGGGCCTTTACGGGTACGCCTTTTGGACCCTCTTCTTGCCTTGTTGCATTCTTATCTTCTCGCACCTAGGACACTAACATCCATGTTTAGTCTAATCGTCGCACTCATATTGAACACCAAGAGCAGAGGTTAAGTCTTACATGGCATCAAACGAGCCGATGCAACCACCAGAGACGAAGGAAACTAGAGATGCCCGAGACCACAATAGCACTTGGAACCGGATTCTATTCTCCAGGGCGACAACACGGGAGGCACGGGATGCTGGCTGTATGTTATCATCTATCCATCTTGTACGTACGACTGTTTTTGGAGGACCAACAGGAAGGACATGGCGTATCATGTGATCTTAAAAGCAAGTCTTAAATTATACTTTCCAATTGCTTGCTGCGTACTACCCCTTGAGAAAACGTTGGGACGTGAGAGAGAGGGTTGGCATAAGCCAACTAACGCTGTACCTCAGTCGACCCCAGCAGATAAAGACGATCCAAACCCGTCTATAGGTATGTGCATGGTATATAATAATTGCCAACAGAAAATGAATGCTGGATCGCACTCATGTCACGGTCGACATGTTTCATACTGATTACCGATCCACTTTACGCTAGAATATCTTTCGGTCATGATCCTAAAACAAGAAACTCTCATTGAACACTAAGCAATTCTCTGCTGGGAGAAGACGACAGGTATGTACATATCGTCGATCTGCTACACATGCATTCTCCTTACAAATCCCCACCACAGCCACAGAATGAACGTCAAGAAAAGGCGTCAAGGCTAGGTCGTTCACCTCTTGAAGCAATGCCGCGAAATTCCCAGCCTCCTGTACGCCAGACCCATCCCATGCCCAAGGTGAAGCCAGAAAATGGAAGTCCCCCTTCTTACCAAGAATATATTCCCAATCGTCCCAAACGACGAGCTAGCTTAGATCTATTCCCGTGCTCAATCTGTTCGCGAAATTGCTTCCAACTTCGAGATCGCGCCTCATTATCTCGGTTTTGCGCTGGAATGCAGATTTAGTACAATATCAGCACGAACAGCAACAATAGAGTGGAGAGGAACATGGCGAGAAAAAGAGTCAGAACACACGTCGAGCCGTCTCACCTAAAAACCAATCCCAACTCCGATCCTCCCGTCTCAACGCCTCATCTCCATTCTCCCTCGCTAGCCTGGCAGTCCTTGCTCTTCTTGCCGCCTCCTCACCCACCAGGTGCGGGTCCTCATGCGGCCGTACCCGGCCACCGTGGAGGTCATCGGGCTCCTGTACCCGCTCCAGCACCACCCGCAAAGCCTCCTCCACTACTTGGCCCGCACCCGCGCTTGTTCCCGCTCCGGCTTCTGCTCGAGCTTGCCGTCGCTGAGCTACGTTGTGGTAGTGTCTCGCGTTGGGGTTGCTGTTCAGGTTGCTCCAAGTCGAGACTGTTGGCATGCGGGGTTGGACAAGTTGAGGGTTTTGTCCGTACAGCCGCGATGAGGATGGTACCCTAGGAAGTCCTGTGCCCACAGGGGCTGATACGGTCGTTGTCGTCCGAGGCAGCGAAGGTGTCGATACGGAGGCTGCAGATCGTCTGGAATGAGGAGCTGGATTGCTCGTCGTTGTTGTCGTCGGTATCATCGAACGAGGTGTATAAGCAGGTGCCGTGTCTGCAACGGGTCCTGCGGTACTGTGGTATGTGGGCACTGTGGAGTGGTATGTCGGTGTATCCGATACTACCCGTTCCCAATAGATGAGCTTGAGTAAACCAAAGTTATAGACAATGTGTCACATCACCACACGCACCATATGAAGGTGCCGCCGAGCGTATCGAAGCCGTTTCGAAGTAGTCTTCGGCGCTGATCCGATGAAGGGGAGCGCGGCCCATAGTCGCTACGTCGGCCGCCATCGTATGGCCGATAGGACAACAAGGTTTACGTCCAAGAAGAAGAGGTGATTGGATCGATGCGGACGTCAATTTAGGGGGAATTGAGACTTAAATCAACAAAAGAACTGATCAACAATCACCTGGGCTCCAAAGCGACCATCGTAGGATATCTTAGAGCTAAGAAGCTATCTCCTGGCTTGTGGCGACAAATAATAAGAGCTGGATCCCGGCTCGCATAAACATGGGATGAAATATTACAGCTGCCTACACATTCCGAACCCAATAACAGACACCTTGATGGTTCGCGTGATAGGCTGTACTGTGTAAAGCAAGGAATCAACCAATGCGAGCTATTTTGCATCGCACTTTTTTTTTACCATGGGGGGCGGTATATCGAACGATTCTGGGTTAAGCCTAGAAACGTGGAGACGCCTCGTCCAAGTAGTAAACAGATTACTCCAATTCAAGATGCCTTCACTGTAATCCGGTTGACGTCAGGGTGGAACGGTTGGATACGCGGGAGCCGATAGAGCCGAGCTAAATAGGGCGAGGTAAACAAAGACACGTGATAACCGCCAAGACAGTCGTCCAGAAGCCACCACACACAACACAACCCTCAGAGCAACCAACCAGGTAAGGGGACAAGCGCTAATTTTTCCGTACGAGAGGCTTGAAGGGGCGAAGAAAATTGATCAGTCTCATTACACATGCGCTCCGGGGCCTGGCTGGCTGAAAACACAGCGTGGAATTAAAGGCATTGTCCCACAGGCAAACCTGGTGGCATGGGAACAGGTTGTGCTGCATGCCATCGGAAGCTGCGTGTTCGCAGCCCTACTGCTGTCAGCAGTGGTCTTGTTTGAGACCCCCCCGCGACCCGCGCGGCCTAAAAGGTACCTTCTGTTTTGCCAAAAGTCTGCTGCCAAACGCATCCTTGCACCTTTCCGATCAGCAAGTCTACACAGTACTATAGAAGGTCAAAGAGCTCCCGTCTTCGCCAAAGTTATGTGACCAACCCAGCAATAATTAAGTCTGCCCAACTCTGTATTCGTTTCTATACTGGAAACACACTGTATATTTTCTGCTATCTCTATAACTTAAGTGTAGAAAATCCATCCAGATTGACTTCCAAAAAAAATATGCTGTTCTGAAAGGTGCTCAAGGTGCATTGTGGAAACAGATTTTTCGGAATAATGGAGGAACATGCGAAGTACATTGGTCTCTGTCCCCCAAAAAGGACCAAGCCCGACGGCGACGACCTGCCTTTCTTGGTATGGCTGCAGATCACCAGGTCAGGAGCCCGAGCTTGCCAGTCGGCCATCCATACTGTGTAGTAGGTCACAGATTTCTGGATGACGTGTTTCGCTTCTTGGCCGCTGTGCTGTGCGCGGAACTTAGGAGTCTGGGCGTGTTCAATAGTTACCCCTACTGTGGTGGATTGAAGTCTGGAAAAACCAATTAGCGGAGAGTTGATGTGATGGTAGCTCGTAATTATGAACACCGTCGGCAGATTTTCCAAGGTAGATAGATGAGGCTCAGAACAATGGATGGAGCTGTGGCCGAGTTCAAGTTCCATACTGTCAATCCTAGAACCCCTCATTTTGCGGTATTTACGGAGTACTGCGCATTGATATCGCCAGCTGGAATGGCCGGATAGTCCTCTTTCCTTCGGTTTGCATATAATTTATGCTTTTGCACCCAGTCTGATAGAAATACTTCTTCACGGAATAGCATCTAATGAGCCCTTTCCCGTCCGGAGCAAGCCTATCACAGGTCCCGAGTAGAGGAGCGACACCCTCCAAAAGAGTGACTCTCCGTGGCGTGACATTGGGGTTGCCTAAGGGCGGCACAAGGTTGGATTATGACCCTGTAACTCCCTGGTTCCGCTTGAAAATGGTGGTGCAGCAGATGACAATTCTCAGTCACAGGGATAATTGCTCGTATTTTGGTTTGGTAGTTTTGACGAAATTGCTGAACAGCTGTTTTGGACAGCATTCCAACCGAAAATTTTCGGATCTGGCATGTGTACATTGTGTCGTCTACGGCATAGGAGAGGTAACATGACCTGATTGGACCTCATCGTCCGCCGCTCTCTTCTGGACCGCCCAGAGTCGCTTTCATGATCGACAAGGGGCCATGTTTGAAGCCGAGCGCGGATTTGATCCGACAAAGCGGGGTTCACATTCAGATGAACATAGAATCCTCAGGGCAACACTATGCGAGACACTAACATTTAAAGTATGGAGAATCTGCAATCGATTGTTCTTGCAAGTATTGTGGATTATCATAGAGGTGGGCTGCTCGGTAACGATATCTTTCTAATGGAGCGCATCCAATCAAAACTTCGATACCAAGACTCTGCTGGTACCAGTAGGGTGGGAAGTATGCTGCACGGTACCAGGTGTTAAGCCCTACATCATGGTGCCGTGTCCGCTGTGTGGCTTACCACTCTCTATACTTACAGTACTGTACAATCCATAAGTTACCTCATGCCAACGAATGGAGAATGTTTGTAGCCAGACTAATCACCACTGGATTTCGGTGGTGACTCGTCTGGCTTGAAATCCTTTCCGCCCGCATGCTGCAGGTAATTACTTCAATCTATAGTACCTCTATTCTTCTAAAAGTCTATAGGCAGAATATCACCTGGATTTGGTAAGGCTTTGCCTACAGATTTTCGGAAGAGCGAGTGTGAACTTGGTTTGGATGAGTCGACAGATCCATCTTTATAATACATCCATTTGTTCGGCAACCGAGATGAAATCTTGGTTGCCGAACAAGACCGCCAAACGGGGAGCACATATGTCACAGATACCTCAATCATTCATCACCCACGTTTATGGGAAGCAACCACTTGTACTCTTCGACATTTTCGCTCTCCCACCTCTTCTCTGGCTATCGTGAGACATCTATCAACAGGGGCGTATATCGTATCAGGGCTGTGTCTACCGGTAAACAATTATACGGACCAGTAGTCGAGAAAATTGTAGGCTTATTTGATACCCCTTTGTTCGCAGTAGGAAAATGTCATTTCACAGGAAATCTGAGGATCGCGTGACTACTTACGTCCGCAAGAGACAGAATTGTGTAATGACCTCAAACCGTCGGATTCAAATTTCGCGCTAGAACAAGCGGCCATCTCTGCAAGTGGCAATGTGGCTCCTACTGTTACAAGTCGACCACACAAAGTTCCATCGTCAGACCACGCACATATTTTGTGTCAGCATCATCAGAACTGCGGTAGCAACTTCCACCACGGAAATTGTGATCCAGAAGCCTATCTAGTTCGATGTAAATCAGTGATTTTCGCAATATCCGGTCCTGGAGCATTGTCACACCATTCCCTTCACTCCTTTCCAGCATGTAATTCTACGTATCAGGAAATATGGTCAGCCCTCCGTATGAGAACCTTATGAGTCCGGCGCTGACCCTCACAAGTCAGCATACCCAATCATCAGTTGCGGCAGGCTTTCTATAAGAGCACACTCCAAACAGCGTTTGCCGATCACGGTCCAGCGTATTCGATCGGACCGGGAGTACGCGATAGCGCGTCTCCCACCGCGTGCGTCAGAGATGTCTAAATACCATATCCCATCTGAAGACTTCGACGTCACCTTCACCTACAAAGAGCTGTTCCATGGGCAGGAAAAGCCTTGACGGCAACACTCCTCTCATTCCAGTAATCATGACATACCGAGCCAAGCGGGGCAAAGAAACAGAAAGCAATCTCCCATTACCAGTATTATCGTGTCACTGTGCTGCGGCTACAGAATCACTCAATCATTGGGGGGAGCTGATTAACTGTGTTATTCAAACAAGCTTCGCGTGGGTTCCACAGTATGGGGAAACCGACATTACGTGATGCTGCCAGTATTGTACATCCAAGATCTCTAAGAAGCTCTACTTCCCTCCTTCCTGATAACGTTCTACAGGCCCGCCTTATCCTCAAGTCTCTGCCGGGTCATATAGACAACAGATAGCATGATCAGAATCATGATTGCAAATCGCAATGCCGACAGGGCCATATAGGGTGACTGCTGCCTTCTGAGCTGATTTGAGTAGAGTAAAGGTAGTCACTAGAGAGATTGACTGCCACAAGACAGGCACATGCCCCAGGACATGTGTCGATCTTGCGTGAAATGAATAAAAGCAGATGCAGAGCACAGCGGCCTTGAGAAGATGTAGTAGGATCTCGAGAAGTATGAATGGGCGGGGCCGCTAGACTTTGAATCTACGAGCAAATTCTTGCTACACCCACGGCAAGATGAATCGTTGTGTAATTCAACTACTCATTCACATTACTTTTTTCCATCCAAATGCCAGCCGAACACCTTCCTAAACACTTCCTTGCCGGCGCCTTCAATCGTCTCCCCGTGACATGGTATCAGCGTTGTAAAGTCCCATGTGTCTATCCTCCGCACACTCTTGTTCCACCCTTCTCTATCCTTTGCGCTCATGGCGTACCACAGAAATCGCTTTTGTCCTTTAGCATCGCCCTCAGTCGACGTAAAGCTGCCCCAAGCGCGATCTAACAATCCTCGCTTCTTGGCTGCATCCGGAACTTTGGAGTATTGCTCAATGGGAGGCAGGTTGAACATCAAGTCGGCCTCAACCAGCACCCTGTCCGGCTTGAAGTACAGCACGATCTCCTTGTTCACGTGCATACTGAGATACTCGATATCAAAGTTAGCAGCGAATTCTTCATCAATCTGGCTCGAGTGCGAATTCTCCGCCGTGTAGACAAACGCGAATTGGTTATCTTCTATGTTGGAATCACTATTACTCATACTAGCACGCTTTTCTGGTAGTCCCTCCGGACCAATGATTTTAGCTTTTGGAAATTCTTTGGCCCACTGGCTAATGAAGATGTGATGCTCGATATCAGGTGCGATGATATATCCCACTGTGCCACCGAGTTCTGCCAACTTTGCTTTGACTTCAGGAGTAAGTGCCACCGGTGATACGACGGCTAACGTGCCTGATTTGAGGCGAACTGCAATGTGAATCGGGTGAGTAATAATACGGATGTACAATTGGATGAGTTACTCACGTAAGGTTCCTCGCCCTCCGACCATGATCTTCCCGAATCGCGAAAATGGCACAGACATCGTCACCACATTGGGTGTAATGTTGCGAATCACCATAACTTCCGACGGATTTGTCGGAACGAGTGCTGAAGACATGGTGAGAGCGCGAATTGGCTGAAAAAGACCTAGTATCGAGAAAACAGTGAGGAACGCGACGGAGTGCTTTGCTGAAGTCCGCTGAACAATGCTGCTTGAGTAGAATTGACGTCTCGGCCTTGAGACTTCACAGTGTATATTAGGCGAACGAACCAATGGTAGGAAACGTTGCTGGAGTACTTTGGTACCGAAATGACGCTGTGGCAATAAGTGAAGGGAATTGGCATTAGCACCATGGCCACAGCACGGAAGGTGTTGAATTGCAAGGCAGTTGAAGCTGCTTTCGATGAAACAACACGTGTTCATGACAAGAATCGCTCGAAGGAATAGGATGGAATACTCTATGATACAAGCCGAAACAATAGCCTAAGTTTAGACCTCTCCCCTATGCCGAGGTAAAAGTGTCTCAGGATTTTGAAGTAGCATCTCCACGGAATCCCTAAGTGGCGATTCAATGACGACAACTTTTAGTTAGCAATGCGGAAATCCAAATTATGTCTCCGTTGGGATAGACCATCATGATGCGATCGTTTTGCAGGGATTGAGGCGTTGCGGAGCCCCACTTTGTGGCTATGCCGTAGAGCCCCCTACACTATTTGGCCTGTTAGGCCTAAAATCCCTTCGTCTAAAGATAGACACAACAAACCCATTCTGGCTGACCATTCGCACACAAGGCCTTGATTGCTGTAATGAGGCTCTCACTGGAAGGATCTCATCATGGCGTGATACATTGGAAAGAGCCCATTCACCACTCTCTAAAGGCACAGTCACAGGTAGTTAAAGTTCCTGCGTTAAGTATTGTTAGGAGTCGCGCCTGCCGCCACAAGCCGTCTCGGTACAGACATTTACGACCAATCAAAGCTGGAGCGTCCGGCAGACAGATTTCAACGCCGCACGGTCGGTTCTGTCCTGCGCACTCGGAGCTGGTGGGCAGGACTGAACTAACCCTGCGGCTTCGAGATCTGCCTGCCAAAAAACTCGTTCATCGCGGTCAGCGCGGCCCGAACGTCGACTTGGTCTTTCTCGTTCGACGACGGCAAGAAGAACCAGTCAGCGGGTATGTCGCGATAATGCGTGAGCGCCGCGCGAAAAGCCGCCTGCCCAAGGATGTTTTCGGGGCGCTCGTCGCCGGGAGCGAGAAGGGCCTGACCATCAAGGCCAACGTCGAGGCGTTCGACGAGATGCTGAAGCTGCTGCA
>JAOYMO020429525.1:0-22627 GCA_025802455.2 Iodosphaeria phyllophila | reverse complement strand
CTAATGGACAGACTACCCTATGATGGTCATTTACTAAACAAGTCTTTTTCTGCACAACAGGAGTGGCGGCAGATGTATCCCACGTCAACACCAAGTCAACAGTGAAAGGCTACTCGGCTACTCCTGAGGGTCTTTCCGAAGCCCTCAAGGGCTCCGATGTTGTGCTCATCCCCGCCGGCGTGCCCCGCAAACCCGGCATGACCCGCGACGACCTGTTCAACACCAACGCTAGCATCGTGCGAGACCTGGCCAAGGCCTGCGCCGAGTCGGCGCCCAAGGCCAACCTCCTGATCATTGCCAACCCCGTCAACTCGACTGTCCCCATCTGTGCCGAGGTCTTCAAGGCCCGTGGAGTCTACGACCCCAAACGCTTGTTCGGCGTTACCACGCTTGATGTTGTCCGTGCCTCGCGTTTCGTCAGCGAGATCAAGGGAAGCAACCCCGCCGATGAGAAGGTCACTGTTGTCGGTGGCCACTCTGGCGTCACTATTGTCCCCCTCTTCAGTCAGAGCAACCACCCGGATCTGAGCTCCAACGCCGACCTGGTCAAGCGCGTGCAGTTTGGAGGTGACGAGGTTGTCCAGGCCAAGGACGGTACTGGCTCTGCTACTTTGTCCATGGCTATGGCCGGTGCCCGCATGGCCGAGAGCCTTCTCCGTGCCTCTCAAGGCGAGAAGGGCGTCGTTGAGCCCACCTTCGTCGAGAGCCCGTTGTACAAGGACCAAGGCGTCGAGTTCTTCGCCTCCAAGGTCGAGCTCGGCCCGAATGGTGTTGAGAAGATCCACCCCATTGGCGACGTCGATGCCAAGGAGTCCAAGCTTCTGGAGGCTTGCCTAGCCGATCTCAAGAAGAACATTGAGAAGGGTGTGAGCTTTGTTGCGCAGAACCCGGGCAATTAGATAAAAGTAGACAATTATTATCAATCGAGTGGAATAAGACTTGCATCGTTTGGGGGCTCTGGCTTGGCTTATGTGTACGTGCGTACGAGGGGGTCTACTGGCTGGGGTAAAAGAAAAAAGGGGGAGGAACGTGCTGAGATCGTTATAGAAATGCGGGTTTGTATGATGAACGACATGGCTGAATGGGCAAAAGCGACTTCTTCTCTCCTACTCTGGCGTCCTACTCTGGCGTGCTTGCCTGTTATTGCGTGGATCATCGATAGCTATGGCTTTGATGTTGGCTCATGCTCGTGTGCGTATGCCGAGTAATATATACTATAATATCCCCAATCATGCATCTTGCTGACCTCGTCGTGCGAACCTGTCAATTTTAGGCAGCCGCCTTGTCTTCTGGAAGGCGCGTGCCGAATGAGAGGTCTCGCCGACTATGGGCAGTGCCACTAAGTCGAGCGTGTTTGGTGTGGGCTTTTCACCAATTAGCAGACGAAATTTGCACAGGCCCGTCGCTTCTTCTTCTTTTTCCGCCTAAGAACGGTGTACCGGCCAGCATCGAAGCTCGATTATATCATATCTGCATCGAGTGAACCACCTTCGAGTAAATCACCTTTAATACACCAGCAACGCAGGGCCGATTATAAAAATAACACGTCGACCCCAACAATGCCTTGAACTTCTTCCCATGCTGATCACGAGAGCCGACCATTCCCTCCATCATCGGAGGCTCTGGAGATGTACGATAACGACAAAGAGTACCGGGTCAGAAACATCTGGAATGGACCCTATAACAAACACTACTTGGTGACTGTCGATGACCGTGAGCTCGTCATGAAGCTTAGTCTCCCCGTCGACCCCAAGAAAAAGGTCGCCGCTGAAGTTTGTACTCTATACTGGGTAGCGAATAATTGTGCCTTGCCTGTCCCCCGCGTCATCGCTTACAGCATCTCCCCCTATAATCCTACTGGGTGCGAGTGGATCCTCACGACGCATCTACCAGGCAGTCCTCTATCTAAAGTCTGGTCCGAGGTCACGTTTTCCGCCAAAGAACGCATTGTGGAGCAACTCGCCGACTATGCGACTACCATGTTCAACAAGCGCGCCATCCTGATTGGGAGCGTCTACACGCTACACAGACACAACAGCGAACTCCGTCTTCCAGATTGGCCCAATGTCCGCAATGCCGTTTTTCTGGAATGGGCATCCAAATATTCCTGGTCACTCGTCTGGCCCTTTTACCTCCATCAAGGCGTACACGTACCACCGTCTGCACCTCATGCGGACCCAGCTCTGGGACCGCTTGCGCGAGCTATCCTCCTCTCGCTGCCGCGACATGATATGGCGCGCCAACTCAGCCTAATCGACCGTCTAAGCCGCCTATATGACCACATCTTCCCCCCAGGAAGTCTCGACACAACCGCCACAGTCGTACTTTCCCTGTCTCGTCCCTAACTCACCGACGACGGTGTCGAGCACATGATCCACAACAACAGCAACAGCAGCAACGAAGCCTCAGACGACCAACCATGCGCATCCATGCATTGACACGACAGCCTCTCCATGGACAACCTCCTCGTCGACGCCCAAGGCCGTCTCACCGGCGTGCTGGACTGGGAGTGCGTGTCCTTCCTGCCGCTGAGCGAAAGCGTGCACCTCCCAGCCTTCCTCCAAGAAGGGCGTTACCGCTCCGTACCCCCAACGCAGCGCTCCACTACGACCCCGTCCGAAAAAGGATGTGCCCCCGCTACTGGAACCGCGCCCGCGAGTTCGAGCTCACGGCCCTGCGGCTCCATTTCCGCAACGCCATGCGGGCAAGGTGTGCGCACTGGGACTTGGTGTTCACCCACGGGGACAGCTGCTTGAGGCGGGATTACGAGGCCGCGGTGCAGAATCTGGAGGATTGGGGCGCGGTGGCGCGGATTGAGGAGTGGGTGGAGGGGGTGCGGGGGACGCTGGTCGAGCGCGAGGAGTTGAGGGTGTGGTTGAAGGCGAGACGGCCGCTGTGGAAGGCGCTATTGGAGGGGTGTGGGGGCAGGGATGGCGGGGGTGATTGGGTTGGTGAGGAGGGGGGTGTCGGGGATGTGGATTCGGACGCGGATGAGTCGGATACGCTTGTGGCGAGGGAATGAGGATGAACGGGTTCGGTTAAGGTTGGCTGGAGTATCAAATGGTTGGATATTTCACAAAGGCGCCGTCAGCTACGACTTTTCGGAGAACTCTTTTCTTATTATTGAGCGCAGTGTTTGCAGAGCTGAGGACTAAGCCGGGGACTAATTAACAAAAAAATTTCATTCTGTTATTCTATCAGTTATTGCTGAGGTGTTACAAAGCCACTATTAAATCTCTTTAAATCCCGTATTAGCCATTACTGTGCTGGTACCAAAAAAAATGCTGCAAATGCTTGTCCCACCCAATGCAATCATCCACATAACCCCCACTTAATTCCAAATACCGCTCTAAGACATAGGAAAATAGAAAAGGAAATCTCCAACCCCTCAAAATCTTACAAAGCCAAAGCAGCAATAACAGCCACCATCCCAGCACCCGAGAACCCAACAGCTGACCCAGCACCAGTCACAACGTTATCCGCAGCCTTGGCATCCTTGCCACCAGCCGTCTGCTTAGCAGCAGCAGCGGCGCCCTCGGTTTTGGAAGCCGAAGAGGTAGTCTTCCTAGCCGTCATGGTGGAGTTGTTGCCATGGTAAGCGGGCACCGGCACGTAAGTCGCCATAGGCGTCACTACAGCGGGGGCCTGGAACAGGGTCTGCTTCGCGGCAGCGACGTAGGACGACGACGATGACGAGTGGGAAGCTGAAGGTCGGTTCGTATACTGGATGTGGGCGCACTCCTTCAAGTCGGCCTTGAGTTCCACGAACGTGGCGCCGAAGTGGTCGATCTCCTTGCCGCCCTTGCCGCCCGAGGGAAAGTGCGCCGAGATCGTCGTCATGAGCGTCGACACGGCGCTACTGAGCTGCGTCGTCCAGCTGAGCACCGTCTCACACTCCTTCATGTAGCCGAAGAGCGGGATGCGCGACTTGATGTCGGCCAGCAGCTTGTCGCCGGCCGCGTTGAGGGCGTCCGAGGTCGGCTGGAACCCTTGCGCTTCGGAGAGCGTCAGGTTCCCGGTGCGCGCGACTTTGCTCGTGGCGTCTTGGATGCCGTTGGTCATTTTCTGCGCGGCTGTCTCGAGCGTGTAGGGGGATGCGCCTTTGTAGGTTAGTAGCGTGCTGTCGAAGTTCACCATGTTCTCTTTGACTTGATTCATGATGGCGTTGATGGTGGCGAGGTCGCGCTCCAGGACGGAGGAGGCGGCGGCGCTGGTTGCGAGGAGGATGGTGAGGAATTGCATTTTGAATGTGGGCTGGGTTTTTTTTGGATGGTAGCTGGACGGGAATATGAATTGAGAGTAAAGCGAGTGGCTGTTGGACTGTTTGATGAGTGGTAGATACTGAATGAGGATGCGTATGATAAGAATGATGATGAAAACAAAGTCGATATCTACCCAGGAAGGCGGGAGTGTTATATAGATGGTTCCATGCCACTATTCATTCCCATCTTCACGCCTATCCCGCTATTGCCTCATCCTCGAATCAGCCGAAAACCAAACTCTTCGAAATCCAGTTCTGACATGTCGTATGAGTCTGAGATCTACGTTTCTAACGAGGCGTTTGCGGATTCCAAAGGATGCACATGTTCCTGAAACAGAAATCGCCCCTGAGCGAAGAAACTTTCGCATCATACAGCCCAGACGAGTTGTTCCGGACGAGAGATTTGAACTACGCTGCAATTGTGGTTCGAAATCTAGAAGCGACTACCACGATCAGAAGAATCCTCAACACGATGAAGCTTTGTCACAAAATGGAGAGGAGGACAACGGAGCAGCGTCGTTCCTTTTCGCACAGACACATGCAGAACTAGCAAGCTCCTGACAGTCACCGTGCAAGCGGATATTCCAGGTGAACAAAATTCCTTCCTGAGTTTAGACCGCTCTGATGGCTATTTTGGTCCCTCCGCTTTGACTGCGTTAGTTTGCTCGGCCACTTTCTTGCACCCAGAGGCGCGATGCCAGGATGCATGAGATGGCCTCTTGGGCGTGAGCGCTGCCGCAGTTGCGACTTCGGATTTTCAGGAACATGCTGATCTTCTCATTTGTTTTGGTCTTGACACACTTTGACAAGAGGTCTGGAGTCATTTATTTTTGGATGCTTTGGTTCAGGATGTCCTGGGGGATCCTTTGAATGCGGGCGAAGCAAAGTTTGATGGACGTCACTGTCTGTGTCTGTGTCATGCCGCCGGCGTCGATGATAAACTTTGGAATTTTCAATCTAAAGTCAGAATCTTCGATTTGGAACCTGTGTAGTAGACCTGTAGAAGGGCTGAACGGGGTCCTGATGACGGTTTTCTATGCGCCGTGAAGCGGGATTGAAAACTTGCTACTATTACGAAAATCGGGTACGAGAGATCCATCAACATAGTAGAGATGGGTTTGATTGAGTGAGTCGTTGTGAAATCAATCGGTGATCGTGTTGTGAGGCAAAAAGTAGCAGAGTTCTGGCTGGCATGTCACAAGAAGAGGATTAGTATGATCACTATCTTGAAAAAGTTCTCGACAGACATTGTTTTTGTGTTGGTATTTTCCAGCTTCCACCCATTCCATCCTATATGTATCTGCTCCGCCAGTTTTAAACAAATTTCGAAACAAATTCGATACTGATGTCACTCCTTTGGCTCAACCGGTTCTAACTGCAGTCTATCCAACTTTTTCCCTCTATAACATGCACCACTTCGCACCATTTACCTAACTACCCTCCGCGTGTCTCCCAGAGGCCTGCAACCTGGACCTAATGTACACAAACACCACCAACCAGAACACAAACGGCACCAAAACGCTTAGTGCTCTGAGTTGCCAATCGATCGCCTTTTCCAGGAACGCCACGACTCCCCGGCTCTGCGTACACCGCGCCCACAGTCCCGGATACCTGTCATGGCTGAACCCAGCCTGGCGACAATAATTGCAGCAGCCCCCGGCCTCCAAGTCAGGCGAGAGACCATGGTAGTTCTCTGTCCAAGACGAGACAATGGAACTTGGAGAAGGTGAAGGTGAGCAGTACCAGTACGCTTCTTCCTCTGCTGGGTATGGGCGTGGGGTCAGAACAGGGAATGCGGAACCGGCTGTGCTGGCGATTGCCCTCGTGGTTTCTACTGCTGCAATGCCCGCGGCATACAAGGCGAGAGTCCTGGTTTTGGCTGCTCTGAGCCCCGGCTCGAGCCGGGACGCGAGCGTGGGTTGGCACGTCTGCCTGCTTTCTGGGATGGAAATGGTCAGCTTGGGACGGCTTGATGAGGGCATGGTCGCGTAGTGCGACTTGGTCATGCCGCGGGATATAGTTGCGAGTAAGGGTTGGGATTCCCCGCAGTTGTGGCTGAAGGAAATGGAAGATGGAGACATTTGTCCGATCAGAACGATAGGGAATTCGATGGGGTTGGGTACGAGTAACAGAAACTCTTTAGAGTTAGGCGTACCTAGCGTCTCAGGTGTCGAGCTTGAAAGTGAGGACAGGAAGATGGCTGTATGTTGGTGATATTACAGCCGAGACTGTTCGGGGAGCGGCAACCTGAGGACTAGTTACTGGATGAATGAGAAATGTTCTTGGTGATGTGAGTAGTTTGTTCCATGGAATCTCGGGATCAGGGACAGGTTTTGTACCACGACCACGACACCGTTGGACTCAATGCCTTTGTCTTCGAATTGTGAGGCATTTTCCACACACAAGAGCGAAAACAAAGAATGCTTTGGTTCTTCTGATACAATCAATGCTCAAAAAAGACAAAGATGGCGATGAGAAAATTCTCGCGGCAGACCGCCTCACAAAGGCATAGTTTGGCATAGCTTTGATTAGCATTGAAAGGATTTGTTTTCTTGTCAATGAGAGCCTGGTACCAAAGAAATCATTTCTCTGCCTAATTCCAAACTAGGGAAAATTGTGGACCTCACGAAGAAACGAAGGAGCGGAGAGAAGTGGGCATTGATTGTGGATGATTGCTCATCGCAGTAAGGAGTAGATTCCCTCGCGAGAAGGCTTTCCCGGGCTTCCTCACCACACCGAGGCCAAATTCTGGCATTTCCCTGCTCGCGGAATTGGGGGGGTTGTGCAATGGTTTCGAGTCCTAGCGAGTCAGATACCTGTCAAGAACGATAAAAGGTTCTGGCGACTAAAAAAGGGTCTGCAGGTTGTGCCATCGCTAGACAACCGCTAGGAACGAGCCAAACACAACCGTCTCAGTCAGTCCCTTCCCTGCTACAGAATCGTTGACGGTGAAATCGACGGCTACAGAGTAGCGGCTACAGCGCAGCTACTTCTCTTTCTCCTTGGTCGTGCATTTGGATAGGGAAAAAACGTCTCGTTTGATTGGATGTGATAGGGCAGTTGAAAGCTGAAGTGCCTGAATTGTTTCCGTTTTCCCCATGCACAGTTAAACCCCTTGAGAGGTTGATAGGAGGAGGGAGAAGGAGGACGCGGCAATCATGAGTTTGACAGATAATAGAGCATCTTCATTATTCTTAAGGACATCACGATTTGCCCAGATACATAATGTGTTGTGATCTCTCTTGATTCTCCTGGACACCGGCTTACGGCTAGGGTTAGGGTTAACATCTCCAAGCGTGAAGGTTTTCTGACTGCCAACCCCCCACTGAAGTCGTGCACAAGATTTGCGGTGGGGTTTTATGGTTCTAGTAAATGATGAATTGGCGTCCAGAGACTTCTACCACATCCCACCTCCTACCTAAATATCCCGTCTTCAACAGCAAAAAAAATCAATCATACAAAGAAGAATGCGGCAAAGCGAGGACCAGGGAGGTCTTACTGTACTGGGATCAAGCTATCGGCAAGTAACTGTATGACATCATTTCCCGACTTCCCTACACAAAACCAGGTGCTCCACTCTCACAATCCTTCAACAATCATATAACGCTGGGGATATGAAAATTCGGGAGTTTCTTTCCTGGTTTGTCCTGCGGCTGATTCCATCACCTGTGCAGTCTGCCATTGATGTCTCTGGAGGCTGGTGGAGCTCATGACAAGAGCCCGTAAACTTTCCCGAAAGAAGCAGACCAGATTTGAGTTTTACAATCCTAGTCTCAAGATCGCAGAATCGGCGTCTTCCTCAATTGGGCCTAGAGAAAAGCGGGACACGTGCAAGCTTTCCACGAACGGGTTAGCCTACATGCCATGTCCGAGGACGGCGCAGTGGTGTCGGTGGATTTTCCCCACTGGGATTTCTCTTGGCTGCTGCACTCCAACTCGTTTCACAGAGGAACTCCGCGGGCGTGATTCCGCTGTCACCTGGAATTGGAGGTCTGGGAGTTTTAAAAAAGGTAGGAAAGATCTACCGTAGACAGACACCGTGGTACAACCATGTATCATAAATTCCCGACGAAAACAACGACAGACAAACTCTCGAGAAAACTCGAGGGTTCAACCTTGCCCCGATTGCCCTGACATTTGTTTGCGTGCGATAATCATATGACGACAGCCTCTCCATTTTACCCTATTATTGATACCGAGACCCCTAATTCGAAGTCCTGAACCCACTTGTGTCTACCTATCTGCCGCCTGTCATACTTGTCTCAGTCTGTGATATCTCTGTATCTGCTATGTGCATGTCCAGATTGCATCTCGGGCGCCGAAGTGGCAGTAACGACGCGTCTACCTCACCTCCAGCACGACCACAGCGCTTCAGTGCTGCGCAATCGCAGCAGCAACAACAACAGTCAAACGGGACCAGCCAGACGCACGTAGCCGATTCTAATACTAGCCACCTAGACTCCGATACGATGGCTGGCTCACAAGGGCAAAACAATGAGCACAAAAAACACCACAGTCTCGCGGAGAGATTGAAGCATCCTTTCCATGAAATGGGGGAGAAGGTCAAGGAGACAATGCACACGCCCAGTCTTCACAAGGCCAAGGTTTCATTGATACACAAAAAGTTGGCTTCTCCCTTGTTTGCAAGTTACCGGGAATGGTTGCTTTTGCTGACTTTTATCCAGGCATCAAATCGGGAAGCTGGGGAATTTGGTTAGTTGGCACTCGGACCGTTTCTTGGCTGGAGGTTTTCTAATTTGCTGCGCTAGTTCAATCCGCAACATCGCCATGATGAGGACCATGAAAAAGAGTGTGATACCAAGCGAGAAAATATATGTAATGGGCACCGGTTTGAATCATTTTTCCCTGAACGGGACGGCAATTTGATCAAATGGTATGTTGATGGAAGAGACTATTTCTGGGTAAGTGCTCTCCCTTGACATTGGAACTTCCAGGCGGCAAAACCCACGAGCCTTTCCCGCTCACAATATGATACAGGCCGTCTCCGTTGCCCTGGAACAGGCAAAGGAGACCATCTACATTGCAGACTGGTGGCTTTCCCCCGAGCTTTTCTTAAGGAGACCGCCTTATTATAATCAAGAATGGCGCCTGGACCAGATTCTCAAGCGTCGCGCCGAAGCCGGAGTCAAAATCTTTGTCGCTGTTTACCGTGAGGTTGAAGCCGCACTCACGTGCAATTCGGCCCATACAAAGCATGCTTTGCAGGCGCTCTGTCCGGAAGGAACCCCGGGGTACGGCAACATTAGTATCATGCGGCATCCCGATCACAACGTCCTGGAAAATGGCGGGGACATGACATTCTACTGGGCTCACCACGAAAAGTTCATTGTCATCGACTATGCCATGGCTTTCATCGGAGGCTTAGATATGTGTTTTGGACGATGGGACACGCAAACTCATGCCTTGGCCGACGTGCATCCCGAGGGCGTGGCGAACGAAGTCTGGCCGGGTCAGGATTTCAACAACAACCGAATCATGGATTTTCAAAAAGTGGAGGACTGGAAGCAGAACGAGCTCAGCAAGGCGGAGTATGGCCGGATGCCCTGGCACGATGTGAGTATGGGCCTGATCGGGCCTTGTGTCTACGACATTGCAGAGCATTTCGTTCTGCGGTGGAACTTCATAAAGCGAGACAAGTACAAGCGCGATGACAGGTTTGACTGGATTGTACTTCGGGGGCGGGATGGTCCGGATGAGGATCTGGTGGGCGTACAACGGCCAAAGCATCCGGTTGGAAAATACTTGACACATCCCATCACGTCTTTGGGAAACAACGGTCCGACCCAAGGCGGAACAATGCATGCCCAGTTGGTACGATCGAGTGCAGACTGGTCCAGTGGTATTCTCACGGATCACTCCATTCAGAATGCGTATATAGGGGTCATCAGCAAAGCCCAGCACTACGTGTACATTGAAAATCAATTCTTCATCACGGCAACCGGCGAGCACCAATCTCCTATCCACAACAGGGTGGGAACAGCTATTGTTGACGCGTGTGTGAGAGCTGGTAAAGAAGGCCGCAAGTTCCGCGTGATCATCATCATCCCCGCTATTCCCGGATTCGCTGGTGATCTTCGCGACGATGCGGCGACAGGCACGCGCGCCATCATGGACTACCAATTCAAATCCCTGTGCCGTGGGGAGCACTCCATTTTCGAGCAGATTCGCGCGCAAGGCGTGGAACCAAACGACCACATCTTTGTCTTCAACCTGAGATCCTACGATCGTCTAGATGCTACTCAGTCCATCAAGAAGCAGGAGGAGGCATCAGGTGTCAAATACCAGCAGGTACAGCGCGCCCAAGCCGAGGAGATAATGCAAAGCGGCATTCATGGTTTGCAAGACGTTGAGGGGGAGACGGATGAGCACATGAAGCAGAAGCACGAGCAAAGTCCCGAGGAAATCAAGGAAGCCAAGAGAAAGTTTGAGGCGGCCAGAGAAGAAGACTTCCACCTTAAGTCGTCTCCGTCTGTGACCCATCACGCTATGGCGCATACCGAGCCCCTGTCTAGTGAGCCCTGGGACGGCGAACCCGAGGAAGAGGTGATGAACTGGATCCAGGAGGAGCTCTACATTCACGCGAAACTTCTCATCGTCGACGACCGGATCGTTATCTGCGGTTCGAGCAATCTAAATGATCGTAGCCAGCTGGGCTATCACGATAGCGAGTTGTCCATCGTTATGGAAGATAAGGACATGATTGACAGCTCCATGGATGGTCAGCCGTTCAAGGCTGGACGACATGCAGCTACTTTGCGGCGGTACCTCTGGCGCGAGCATATGGGCCTTCTGCCCCCGCAAGGCTTGGACCCCAAGGTAAGTAACCAGTAATGGAATCCTAAAATTGGAGTGACTTTCTTTCTCTAGATACTGATGAAATGAGCAGGATTCCCCCAACGCGCAGCCACCTGGGCAAGACTCGCCCAACGACCCCTGGGACTCAGACTCAAGCTACAAGCTCGTTGAAGACCCTCTTGGTGAAGATCTGTGGAGCACGTGGACCAAGCAGGCTACAATAAACACGGATACGTTCCGGCATTTGTTCCATGCGGATCCCGATAATCACGGTGAGTCCTCTTTTTCCAGTTCATATGGCTCCCTTCTTCCCCGCTTTCTCATTCCATATCAAATATGCTGACACGAAAACAAAAGTCAAAACGTTCGATGATTACGACACCTTCCTCCCGCCCAAGGGCATCAAGTCCGGCCACATCTTCGACAGATTCCTTCCGCCCGACGACGTGCGCAAGAAGCTCGATAAAATCAAGGGCCATCTAGTCTGGATGCCGCTCGATTTCCTAAAGGACTGCGATATGGCTGAGAAGGGCCTGCAGGTGAACCAATTCACGGAGAGTGTGTATACTTGATGTTCGAGGGAAAACATAAAGAGGTCATTCGGATTGGTAGAGAGGCAATCTGATCAAGGGACGACGGACTAGCTGATGAGAACACGATGGATGGTGGGATTGATGAGTAATGAAAGGGTGGGGATGGAGGAGAAGATCAGAGTATCTCTGTGATAACCGCATGGCAGTTTTGGTGTCCCTATATCGCCAAGTGTATACTTATGTAGTAATGAACATAAAATCCAATGCATCAAACTGCGCAGTCTGATGCCCCCAAAGTCTGTGTCTGTTTCTTTGTCTCCTGTTTCATCTCAGTGCATGTTTGGTGTATCGATTCTCTTATACAGTCTAGTACCTATTTTCCTGAGAATGCCGGCATCAGTATGTCGTTTATACCTGCTCATCCATACTCACCATCCTCTCCCCGCCATCTTCTGATCCGCACCCAAGCTCCGCACCGAAATCCCCACCATCGCCTCACCCAGCCCCTCGCTGCACTCCGCCAGCACCACCGGGTCCCTAAAGTGCGTCGTGGCGCGCACAATCGCCTTGGCCCGCTTGGCCGCATCCCCGGACTTGAAGATCCCGCTACCGACGAAGACGCCGTCGCAGCCCAGCTGCATCATGAGCGCGGCATCGGCGGGCGTCGCCACGCCGCCCGCCGCGAAATTGACCACGGGCAGTCGGCCCAGCTCCGCCGTCTGCTTCAGCAGCGTGTAGTCGCACTCGAGCTCGCGCGCGACCTGGCGCAGCGCCGGCTCGCCCTCGGACAGCGCCGACCGCGCCCGCGCTATGTCACGGTTCACCTGGCGCATGTGCTTGACGGCCTCGACGACGTCGCCCGTGCCGGCCTCGCCCTTGGTGCGGATCATGGCGGCGCCCTCGGCGACGCGCCGCAGGGCCTCGCCGAGGTTGCGACAGCCGCAGACGAAGGGGACGTCGAAGGGGTGCTTCTCGACGTGATAGAGGTCGTCAGCGGGGGTGAGGACCTCGCTCTCGTCAATGTAGTCGATGCCGAGGGACTCGAGGATCTGGCACTCGACGAAATGGCCGATGCGGGCCTTGGCCATGACGGGGATGGTGACGGCGGCCTGGATCTCCTTGATCATGCCCGGGTCGGACATGCGGGCGACGCCCCCCTCGGCCCGGATGTCGGCCGGCACGCGCTCGAGGGCCATGACGGCGCAGGCGCCCGCTTCTTCCGCTATGCGCGCTTGCGCTACGTCGGTCACGTCCATGATCACGCCGCCTTTGAGCATCTTGGCTAGCCCCGATTTGACTTCGAAGCTCTTCTTGTTGCTACTGTGGCCATTGCTGCTGCTGCTGCTGCTGCTGCTGCTGGAATGGCCGTTCTGGCCATTGGGTACGGCGGGGATGGCGCCCGCGTTGTTGGAAGAGTCTTCAGTCGTCATGGTTTCTGATACCGTCTAGTTCTAGAACAGCAGGAAAGCTTTTTCTCGGCGGTGGTCACAAAATCAAGGTCGCCGTAAGTAAGCAGGACTAGTCGATATCTTTATGCGACGACAGGGGGCCAATTCGACTAGGAAGAGGGGCAATTGCGGGGGAGCGAAAAAAAAAATAGAGGGAAACACGCTCCAGGATCACAGCATTTGAAAATTTACTCAGGGTTGCCCTGTTGATTGAAGTTCAGATTCCGAACAACATTCAAAGAGGGATGTGCAAACTTATTCCCCACGGGGTTTTCCCCAGTCACCATGAATCAGTCATGAACGTCATCGGCTAGCTAAGACACATAATTGCTCATCTTTTTGCCCCCAGAGAGGCTATTGGTTTCAGGGAGAATCCTCGGCACGGCAGAGAGACTGGATTACTGCCGATAGGAGAACAATAAAGAGGAGTTAAGAAGAATTGAGATGATCACGAGCCAATTCGCATCGATAATGACCCTACCCACTGATCGCTAGTTCCCCCACATAGTATAATCGCTCATCGGCTACAATGCAGTAGGGTTGCCATGAACCTTAATAGGTCAGGGTCGAGCTCATCGGCTTACTATCCATGTACACAGTAGCTATGTGCCTTAGCAGAAGCCTGCCATATTGCCGCCGTATGACTGCATCAGGGAAGCCGACATCGGGCTCCAGGAATACTGCGTGAAGCTCGCGGAGAGGGCCGAGAAAGAGGAACAGAAAGGAGGGATTGGAGCTTCTACAGCAGAAAGAATACTCATGCGTCCCGTTCTTGGCGGACCCATTCCAGAGGTACTGCAGGACGTTGTGTGAAGAACGACGAAATCTATCCCCGGTATCGCTAAACCACGAATGATTTCTGGAGATACGACACGCGCATTGACCCAAGAGGGCAAGCCTGCCCGACGGTATGCCTATTGCGATCATAGCCATCGCGCTCTTTTGCCAATGACTGTTCTTTCTCGTCTTCGTGATCGCTGCCAATAAATCCAGAATGGAGAAAAGTCCTCAGGGGCCCCAGACGTGATCCGACAACTCGTAATGCGGAGGGCATGCATGCAGATTGCATGCTGCAAGCGTGTGGAGGGCAGCTGTTTCCAGCCAAAAATTGAAGACTTGACGGGCTGGCGGGTTCAGACCCGCTTGTTTCCATCTCCACCAGAAACCTACGGAATCTTTCGTACGCTGACGTCTCGTCGGCTCACTCGGTATGCTGCCTTGCCTTGTTGCATTTCGTTCGCAGACGAGGCAAACGAGAGGGGAACCGTGCGAAAGTGCCGCAGTTGCAATGCAGCAGATCACGAAGCACTCTCAAACGTCGTGCTCCAGATAGGGCAGAGGTACTGGGCAAGTACCTGGTCTCAGCATCCACAAATTTTTCCCACCACTGTACGGTGCTGCTACCATCGAGCTGGGGGGGGGGGGCTTGGCAGAAAGGAATCTTGGATAGCCGACTATGCAGTTCGTAGTCATCAAGCGATCTCGCTCCTCCGATAATACAACCTGAAGGCAATGAGGAAAACTTTCAAGGATTAGCCACATTGCACAATTAGGCATAGTATATTACCATTGTCCTGCAAAATTCTGACTAGAGAAATTTCGAAGTCTCACCCGCTCTCTACCGTAGTCGTACCCAGGGGCGATTAAGTAAACAAATCCGGCTACTATGAACTCAACTCTCACGGTAGGCGTGCTAGCCCTTCAAGGGGGCTTCTCCGAACATCTCGTCTCCCTCCAGAAAGCCTCAAAACACACTTTCACATTCACTTCGAAGCCGACCCCCCGATTCAATTTCGTCGAGGTCCGCACCCCTGAGCAGCTCGATCGCTGCGACGCTCTCGTTATCCCCGGCGGCGAGAGCACAACTCTTTCTCTAGTAGCAGCGCAATCTGGTTTACTCGATCCCCTGAGAGACTATGTCAAGTAAGCTCATCCTGCCCCCTGTCACTCGTCATTGTTCAAGCCGCATCACATGTGTTCATTCCCACCGAAATCCAAATTTTAATCCTGAAAAAAAGACGCAGAAAGAAGCCTACATGGGGAACCTGCGCCGGCCTAATCCTGCTGTCCCTCGAAGCGAGCGCCACCAAGCGCGGTGGCCAGGAGCTGATCGGTGGGCTGGACGTGCGGGTGCACCGAAACCATTTTGGGCGGCAGCGGGAGAGTTTCATCATGGATCTGGAGCTGGACTTTCTCGACAGCCTGAGCGAGACAGGCGAAGAGAACGGGGAGGCAAGGCGGCCTTTTCCGGGGGTTTTCATCAGGGCGCCTGTCGTGGATAAGGTCTTAGCCTCAGCGGATGGGAGCAGCGAGGAGGTGAAGATTCTTGCTACGCTTCCTGGCCGTCATGCTTCGAACAAGAAGGCTGAGCTGAATGGGGGCGGCGCCGTGCCGAAGGATGGAGATGGCGATATTGTGGCTTTGAGACAGGGGAACGTGTTCGGGACCAGCTTCCATCCTGAGTTGACTGAGGATGTAAGGATACATCGGTGGTGGTTAGACAGGGTTGTGGAGGCGGTTGCGCGAGCGTAGATCGGGTGCATTCATGCGGTCTCTGTACAATTGTCACATGATAGACATGACGCTTCGGATAGACTGTTGCCAATAGCTTTTTCATAGATTTCATGTTTGAGAGGGTAGAAAAATGGGCTGAGCCGGGAATTACAGTCCACAGGGGGGTGAGACTTACAGCCCAATGGGATACTGTCATGATTCCTAAGACTTACTGTAGGAAAGGTAGCAGACGAAAATCATCCGTCTCATTGTATAACAACATGCTGCAACGTAAGGAATACAGAGCTACGAGTCCAAGCCCAGAACGAGAAATTAAACAAGAAACGGTGGTTGATGACAAAATTATACACCTCGGCTGCAAGTACACGATAGAGACTATGAGGTCAACGTCAGACTTTCGATGTTGACGCTGCTACGTCGGACTGCGTTTGGGATAAGTTAGGGATATATTCTTACATTATCATCCTGGCTCTCTTACCACAAAAGCTCGCCTACGTTTAATACTGTCTCAATTGTCAGTTGTTCTAAACTCTAGAAGAAGACCACTTGTCCCGTGAAACAGTCTACGGTTTTAACCCCGTTGAAAGGTCATAGAGCCTTGCCGGCCAACTCTCGCAGTACAGTAACAGCTCGTTGCGCATCATCTTTCCCCACAAACAAATGGTCGTGATAAAAGCCCGCGATAACATTGCAGCTGATTCCGGCATCGCCCAACGCGCTGGCAAACGCGGCGGTCAAACCCACCGCCCCGAGCGAAGAGTGCACGGCCAAGGTGATCCACGCCATAACATACGCGCAGTCCAGTCCCAGGGCTTGCGCTTGTTTACGCTCAAGAATGACCGTCAGTCCCTCGCGCTCACAGAAGCTGCCGATGGGGGTCACGCCTTTGAGAATGTTGGCATCCATCACACTGCAGAACACGTAGTCGCCCTCGTTGAGTTCGGGGCTCATGCTGCGGATCAGCACGTTGAGGGATGTTTCGCCAGACATACTGCAGCCAGGTCCTGGTGGTTGAGGCGAGGGAGTTTCCCGGATATTCTGCGACTTGTTCTGGGCGTCGAGTAAGCCGGATTTGAACGCGTCGCAGAAGTATCGAGCTTACAATCCAGCAAACCAGCACAGCAAGTGTCGCTTCTCAAACGCGTGTTTACCAAGCCACTTCGTGTGCCTGCGCTTGACCGTGGAAATATGGCCATGCGTTTGCAGATGGCATTAGACGCCAATAGCCTCGCAAATCGATGGATGCAAGCAACAGTGTACTTCTGTGATCTTCGTTGGTCTGAGTGTCGAAGGATCAGAACCTCAACCAGAGCTGCAGTAATCCAGGGGCGCCAGGGAGGTGGGCAGGCAGACTTGGCAGGCGGTGCGGTAGTCAGGCATTGCTGCCAATCTCCAATAATTCGGCCTTGCTTCGTCGCAAAATGACTGATTACAAACCCTTTGGAGCTTGTGTCGATCGAAATGAATTTGCCAACACATGTCTTTGATAAATTTCTCATAGGAATGCATGCCGTGGAAAAATAGCACAAATATTTGGAAGATCTGAGAAGCCTTCTAAAACTAAAGCAAATCAGACAGTTTCGCGGAAGTATGAGCCCACCACACAAAATATGTAATCCGTTCGAGAGAAAGTCAATCTGCATTTTCATGGTCAATAGGTAACTTGTCGTTGAGATCGTACTGACAAGAAGCTATGTTGTCGGTGTCGATGCCCTGAAAGCACTGCGTAGTATCGAAAAATGTGGTCTGCGTGACTGCGGACATGAATTCGGATAGTCGGAGGTAGAGGGGCATCACTGAACTCACGCAAACCCCACTTAGGAAAACCATAGCCCATCAACCTCATTCCTTCCCATACTCATCCATGATGATATCCGCAGATCCCAACATGATTTTTGTGTTAATGAACTTCTCCACGCCAGTCTCGCCGCGGACAGGTGATACCCTGTTACACCTGACTGGATCACAATCCCCCTTGCCCGTGATAGTCAACTAACCATTAATTACCGGTAGGTCCAATATCCGCGGAGGCTTAAGGAGCAAGACATTGGACTTTAACACCCGTCGGCGGACCTCGCCGCAAGACATTTTAATGGGCGAACAGTTCTAGAGCGGCGTGCCCTGAGGATTGGTAACGCAACCATTCCTACGGTGTTGCGATGTCATGTCGGATGTACCCTGCAAACGGCCATAGGTTGCACGACGGAGAAACGCCCACCCGGTCAAACCCGACGGTCTGGAATTCCAAATCTCCTCAATCATACCAGTATCGTGGCGACATCAGAAACTGAATTTTTTTCAACAGAGGCCTCTGTCATACTGTACTTTCCAAGCCAAGGTAATGCTGCGCCACAACCGATGGGAATGAGATGTCGTGGCTCGCGCTTTTGCTCTGCCGAAAGTGCGTGCGCTGTAGCGATGGAGGCATCCTGACCACGCACCAAGCACTGGGATGTCGTGTGCCAAGTGGCATGCGCCTTTACAAGCCAGCAAGTTTTGGAGACGTTGGCTCTCTTACGACTCCGCATACATCCTCGTGCTTACGTGACGTCCGTGATGGCTGCTATTACTGTGTGTGTAGATTGTGGCAATGATATCTCCCTCTACAGCATATACCCCTGGATAGGGCTGTTCGAGGTTCCGGTAATTAACCAGAGGCAGACTTATGTTGCATGGCGTGAATTTTTCAAAATACGAATCATTTCATGGACTAAGTCACTCAGCGTTGAAGTATCAATATTCGCTCTGTGACTGGGCTAGTGCTGTCTGTGGCGTTTGCGGCTCACGAGCAGCCCAACGTGTAGTGGGAAGTTGTAAAGTGTGAACGCGATGCGAAGTTCTCTCGCGCCTTCGATTAAGCATGGAGCTCTGACTGCTTCCCTAATTACGTTTTCTTACTCGGGTAGCTCCTTCACTTGTGTTCCTACTCTGCATTTCGACAACTCAAAGCTGCCACATGGGAGAAATTGAAGTTACAAAAGCATTTGATAAACAGACATCACTGGACCGAAAGACGACATATGGCATATTGGCTCTCCCGTGTGACACCACCCTTTTTGTGGTTCTTTTCCTCACAGGTGGCTGAAATGGAATAATTCATTTATCTTGGCGGGTCTGCGCCTCCCTTGGTAAGAAAATGATGAATCCTGCAGCCACATCTTCCTGGCCTTGCGGATCTCTTGGCAAGATCTATTGGTCCGATGATGATTTGCTTGGATCAAAGGGCTTTCTGCTGAGCTATTAGTTGAAGCTTGATAAGGGCCACTGCCGGCGCATGCCATCTACCAGTATCTGCCATCAAGGTTCTGCAGATAACTTGGGAACCCTTCCGGTGAATTTGCAAGCGCAATCCTTACTTCTTCTCAGTAACTTTTCTGATGAACACAGACTTGTTTCTCATTGTGCAAGGACCATCTCAGCGACTATAGTCCGGTTTGTTGTGCGCCCGACCCCACATGTCCAACCCAGATCCTGGTGAACGGACTGCGAATACCTGCGTGGTCGCCCAACCCTGAAATTCATGAAAATCTTTGGCTCCCACGAGCTTTTCTCTTGGATGCTCCTATATCGACTCCTTATATCAGATTTATTCCTTACAAGTCTGTTCATTTGCCCTAGCAGCGGTTTGGGGACCCGATCCGTCCATGACAAGGCTGTATACCATGGAATCCCGACCAGTTCTTCTTCGTACGTCTTCACCACCTCCTCCTTCATACAGCCGAAAAGTTGAATGTTTTCTTTTTCTTGACCGCAAATAAGTGAATAAGAAGACCTAACATATCATTAACGCTTGATGTAGTACCGGAAGAAACCACTACAAAACATGACCTCCGCCGCGCGGCCGCGCATCTTATAGCGCGATCGTTCCGCGGTAAACCAGCGCCTACCAGCCACTGTACCACCTCAGCGCCTGTCTATACTGAGAAGACATTGAAATCGATGCAAAGATGGGTTGATCTCGTAGTTTCACCGACACCACCCAGCCAAAATTCGAGCAATGGAAACAGAAAGACACAAGGAGGGAGCCGATGCGCATGGTTCCACGCCAGTGTCCCCAAGCCTATGGTTCACTTCTCTTCTGTGTCCCGATTTGTGTGCGAATCGCTTGAATCAGCAAGTCCTATCCTCAATAACTTGAGGGAGGAATGCGGGAATGCAAGGTCGAGAAGACAAGTTATCCGCTTCTTTGCTGCATCGCCTCGGACGATATGGCGCGCGACTGGCGGGGCAAGGACATGGGGGGATCGTGTGGGATGTGAAGTCGGGGCCTTGTCCCTGATTTACAGTCTGATTGTGCAGCTCATCGATCTACTCCCCGAGGACACGCTGGACGATGACTTTAGCCTTGTGCGCCAGAATTCTATTGCGATTGACGGGACATTTGACACGGCAGACATGGCGCTGCAGATTCTCTTGACATTGATACAACGCACGAAGCCTGGGCTGGTCATCGTGATGGATCGGCTAGACAGGTTGCTGGAATGTCCGACTTCGCTAGGTCCAGACTCGAGAAACACGTTCTCACAGTCGAACGGGCGAGCTAAGAGAATACTGGAAGGAATCGAAGCGGCTATTCGACGCTCAAGGGCTGATATTAGGGTTTGGACGACATCACAACTGGAGAGCTGGGTACAAGGATGGTGGAAGCCATCCTATCTCGACGTGGAAGTTTACAGTGAGGGAGAAGAGGCAGAAGAACGAGGCTGGGTTACTGCAGCGAGGGAAAAGTCCAAATTCTATCTTGTCGACAAAGGGAAATGGACCTCTCGCCGGCAAATCAACGAGTTGGACTTCGGCAACGGTCCGGTTGCCGACAACAAAGGAGACTACTTTTCTCCACAGATTCTGGGGGAGGATCATATTGCCGCTAGGGAGCAGCACCAACAAGCCAAATACCCCTTAGCTTCGGCCTCCAAGCCACCAACCTTACAATCCGAACCCAACAACTCACATGATTTCTCACAATTATTTCCATTGTCTTCACAACGCCCGCATACAGCAGCAAGCAGCAGGTCCTCAAGCTCTTCCGGACACTACCTCTTGTCAAACTCGGCCCCCTCAACCGAACAATTGTCACCAGTTTCTTTATTTTCGCCGCTAACGCCTCTGTCTGCAGAGCCAGGGAAAGACAGCGATCCATCTCACGACAGGTCCCACGACCAGCCCAGCATTTTCGGTATTCCGCGAAAGCGAAGCCAATCATGAGGAGGCGCTGGGTCGGCCGCGGCACCGATCAGTTGCGGGGCCCGTGGGACGGGCTATGGAAGACGGGGGGTCTACGGGCCTGATTTTCGCGCCTGCCTCTATTTCTCCTTCTCATTTTCACGAGGTCCCGTGGGATCGCTAGATGGAGGAAGCGAGTGATTTAGGAGGGAAAATGTGGGCGATAAGACGGGATAGGATCGACTGTTCTCACTGGAATTGGTTGGCGTTGAGGATTGGATATGTTATTAGGATAGCGTGGTGCAGATACGGCTTTTGAAAATTCCCTGCGTTTTGAATTTCAAGCTCAAATCAAGTGGGAAGGCTGTGATAAATACGTTCTCGGGTTAACTTTTTCCAACGGCAAGACCTAAGTTTCAGAGCACAACTAGCAAAATCCATGGACCATCATTTGCGTCACGTGTGGGCAGCATTGTTCAAATCCCCGCCATCAAGTACTCCTAGTGAGGACATTAAAACCCTTCTGCTTGTGCCAGCAGCTTCCTAGGAGGTGGTGGCATGCTATTGCCCATTGCACTGCGCAAAGAAACGATCAGTCGCCCGATTCAAAAATTACTCTAGACTGTATGTCTAAGATCTGCTCCATCAAAGCAATACAATAAAACCGTATAATCCGGGTATTGTATACCGAAAACCGAAGACCATGCCAGCCCATCATCCATGTTGCTGATCTCCCTTTCCGCGTTGCTCGACCCATTTTCCTTTCCTATAAACCCTCAACTCCAAGCTATGCAATTCACGCACGCAACCCCCAACACTCAATCACAGAATGAAGCAGCAAATTAAGCCTCAGCGGCATCTCGCAAGAGCAGCAACGCCTGTATCTTTTTTATCAGGTCCGGGACCCGGAACGGCTTGGAGACCAGATCATCCATGCCCGCCCGCTTAGCAGTCTCGATCTGCTCGGCGCGCACGTTCGCCGTGACTGCGATGACGGGAACATGGCCATGGATCTGTCCCGTCTCTTCCATCTTGCGGATCTTTCGCACGCAAGTCAGCCCGTCCATGTTGGGCATCTCAAGGTCCATGAGGATGATGGAGAGCTTGCGCCCGTCCGAGCGCCGAAATCGGGTGCCATCTAGGAAGGCAAGAGCTTCGATTCCATCGTTAGCCACGTTGGTTGAGCTTCCAACCTTTTTCAGCTGCTTCACAAGCACATTCTGGTTAACCAGATTGTCCTCCACTACAAGGATTTCGAGGTCCCGAGGGTCGACTTTAGAGCCTTTAGTTATTGGAGCAGAAGCTACAAGACCCGCACCGAGGCTGAGACAAGCCATGTCTTGTCTTTGCGGGGATATGGGCTGAAATAACGTCGCTCCAAGTAGCTCTGGTCGCATAGGAAGGTCTCCCTGACCTTCGTTTGATACCGTTCTGGATCTTTTCGCACCTACGAAGAAACCGAACACGCTTCCCTGGGCTGCCTTGGACGCAACACCGATGCGACCGCCATGCAGCTCTGCGAGCTGCCGCGAAATGAAAAGTCCCAAACCGCTACCTCCATATTGCGCATGGGTCCGCGGCGATGCTTGAGAGAAGCGTTCAAAAAGGACCTTCATCTCCTCAGACGTAAGACCGCAGCCGGTATCCTGCACTCTGAACAAAACATATAGCATTTCACCATCACCCCAATCGTCGCCTGAAGCCCAGTTATCGTTGGGATTTCTCGCGGGCAGGAACACGAAGTCTGAAATATCTGAGACCAGAGGCTGTTCCTCTGAAACCCTTACAGACACGGTGATTTTGCGGTGCTGCGCTGCAGCGGTGAATTTGATGGCGTTTGTAATTAGATTGATGAGAATTTGAAGAACACGGCTTGGATCCAACGTGACCCA
>JAOYMO020429444.1:0-22677 GCA_025802455.2 Iodosphaeria phyllophila | reverse complement strand
CCTGCCTCGCCTCTACCTGCCTCGCCTCCACCTTCCCGCTTCCGCTCTTCGAACCTCATCCGAAAATCCCGCACCAGTCCCTCCGTCAACACCAACCCCGGGTCCCTCAGCAAATCCAGCCTCAGCACCGTCTTCATCAGCGCGGCCTCCACGGCCTGCACCCCTCTTTCCGAGCCCGGAAGAGCCTGCATCTCGCCCTGGAAGCCCTGCATGACCCTCCTCCTCGCGTACCCGTTGACCGCGCGCCGCATGCCCAGTTCCTCGGGCCCCAGACTCGGGTGCTGGAACCGCGACGCCACCAGCCTCGCCGCGTCCGCCTGGCCCCATCTCCGGTCCTGCGCGAGCTCCAGCAGCCGCACGAAGGCGCGCACGGCGTCCCGCGCGGCCGCGTCTGCCAGGAGCGGCGCCAGGTAGCCCGACAGCGAGTCCCGCGGGCGGTCCACGAAGTCGGGGTTCCGGGATCGGCGGTCCTGCCGTATCTGCTGCCATGCCGAGGCCCGCAGGGCGGCCCGTCGCGCCAGGTTCGCTGCGCGCTGGCGCTGGAGGTTCGCGTAGCCTTGCGTGCCGAGCTGCTCTTCTTGCTTCCGCGCTATGAGGGCGCGCCGCGCTGTTATGGTGTCGTGCAGTGTGCGCTCGGGGTCCGACAGGAAGGTCAGGTATTCAGCGCCGTAGATTTCTTGCAACGCATGCTCCCTGGATCACCGGAACTTCCCACGCGTTAGGGATATCGGGTCACTATTGTGTGAAGGGGAAAAAAAATCAGAGGGGGGATATGTGGGAAAGGGGGAGGGGGGGAGGGGGGATGCGCACCACTTGGTCAGCGAATGGGGGCGCGCATCAAGCCAGTTCTCGGCGTGCTGGTCAGCTGGAGCGTATGAATCCGCTCCTGCTGGCGTCGAGGATGCGCAACGAGCATCAGCCAGGCGCATCCGGAGCGACGAAGAAGGAATCACGGCCGTGGGAGCGCTGGGAACATCTCGATACCGGTAGGAGTAGGGGAGACGACTCGGAGGCCCGGTTCGCTGCTGGTTCGCCAGCGAGGCTGTGACGATGGGTGAGATGGCGCCATGGAGTTTCGACAGGCGGCGCGCTGGCGCCCTTGGCGTCGCATGCACTAGCGGCGGCTTGCTGAGCGACATCTGGAGGACATCGTGGGTTGGGAAGACTGTTACGATGATAGACTCATGTGAAGCTGGTACGATACCATGAGTACCATTGTTTTCTGTGCCAAGAACGGTACTGGCACGGTGCGTGGATCATCAATCAGTAACGCACAACCCCACCTCGTGTGCCACTATCCACAGTAAGTAACGTTAATGGGTGTTGCATCAGTCTGCCCTAGGATGTTACCTGGCTACAGCTCTGGTCGAGCATACTGTGTGCAACATGTAGTCAAGGGGATCTCCCCCGGCGTCCTCTCAGTCAACTACGGCAGCGCCTATCCGGCTGAACCACCAAGACCATCCGCCAGACCTTGAATCGACGTCTGGCTGGTCTTGCCTCCAAGAAAATGCCACTAGGAAATCTGAGCCGCCGAAATGAGGATGCGGAGTGATCTGCTCTTGGCAGGCAGCCGGGGCCTGTGCCTTATCCCGACATCTGCGGATGAAACGTGTTCTACTAGTACCTTCTAGTAAATTGGTGTCAAATCCAATACTTTGGCAAACCTTGGTACACGCCTGCTGTTTTTGGGCTCATCAAGAGCGCTCGCTCCGGCCATGGGTCCCATTCCCCAGTTTAACCCTTGACCATTGACATATTGGCAATCCTAAACCTCCATGATCGTGGGATCCCAAACACTAGGCTAAAGCGCCCCCCTTAAGAGGACACCTTGGCAAAAGGGTCAGCATCCAAATGGTGGAAGCATCTGGCCTCATTTAAGATCTCATACATGGTAACGGGTACCGCCCTTACATTGGAAGCCTGAGATATGCCATCGTCTACTGTGCTGCTGGAACCAACTCCCCACGTCCCGTACCGGCACCCCCCCCCCCAAACTCATGAACCTACAGGCTTCCGCATCAAGGCACCTCCGATTTACTCAGCTTTAGGAGGTTGCCAATCATGATCGTACCGCTCATTTCAGATGCCATGCCTCATGGATGCCGGGTACCGGTATCGCGATCAGGAAAGTACTTTCTGGACCACAAAAAAATGAAATTATGGCGACAGACAAGTGCTGATGAGTGGGCTTTAAGGAAGGGCAAGCGCTCAGAACCGTAAGCTGTCAACAAAACTGCCCTAAATCGCGCAACATTGTTTGGCATGTTATTTAAGGTCACAGTTTATCCGCACTAGAGAAAAAGGGCCCCGGCCATTTCATCCTCTCTGCAAGATATCCCGTCTTGCTTGACAAGCACAGAATACCTACCGGCAGCTCCAGACTTCGAGGACTCCGAAATTTCTTCATGATGAACAGTGCGTGCGAGAGGCACTAGTTTAAAGTTCTGGGGCGTAGTAGATCTCTTTCCTGTCTCTAGCACTTCTCGGCCTTAAAGGGCATGAGGTCCTCGCTGCACCGGTGGGCTGGGACCCGATGGACTTAGACCCGATGGAGACATACCTAAAACCTAATACTGGAGCGTCGCGCTCAGAAGCGCCCGTGTCGTCGAGCGTGCTCACACCGGCAGGCAACGAACCGCATCTACAAGACCCTGGTTGGCCAGGGCTTCTTGAGCGCGCAAATTACTTTGTTGAGCGCCTTGATATCCCGGGTGAATTTCATAAACAGCTTCGCTACCTTAGCCTCACATCGCGTGCAAGAGCCGACATGGAAGGGTACTTGCGACAGCCGGTAGAGACGGAAAAGTACCTGCCGCTCCCGCCGTTCCCGTTGCCGATAAAAGCATACCATCAGGCTCTCCAAACCCGCGTAGCTCAGCTAGAGGGAAATCTCAATGGTAGACCGCCCAGTCCAATGGGCAGGCTCCGAGTAGAGAAGAACGAAAGTATGAAACTAGAACAGTTTTGGGACACACTTGTGTCATCCGACTTCGAACATTTAAAGGATGTTCTGAAGATACCGGAACTATTCAAGAACTCCGATGATGAAGCGGTGCTGAGTCTGCTTAAGAAAAGGACTTATCGCTTTTGGAAGATGTCTTCAACCCAAAGTGATGGAGGTCACCCGAGAGAGGATTATATCGAAAGCATTGAGAAGTACCGGTCACGGCTTGCTAAGCAGCAGGCTTAGTGAATGGTAGTACTTCGTAGCACGAAGAGGAAAAGGAAGAGAACTACGAACTAGAGGTACCGGCTATCTGTAGCTATTTACACGTGTACAGTAGGCTTGTGGCCTTATCTTATCTGTTATGGGACTAGCCCTGACAGTACCGACCAAGATACACAGTTGTCCAGTCCGTTCAGTCCAGTTCCGGGGAATCGAGGACTGAACTGGTCGTATGACAGGCCAGTCCTTGAGGCTGTACCTCCGAACCAGCACCTCGATACAAATGCCGTGTTGGCAAACTTGGACGTCAAGATCAATAGATAGCACTCAATCAGATCACTTGATTTACTACTAATACAAGTAGACCTCTGGCTTGATTTGAATTCATATTTACGTAGGTATGGCAATGCCTATGCTGAGCTGGGCTTAACCCCGGTAGTCTCATACTCCGGCTTGAAAATCTTGGGCAAAAGAATTAGATACCATGCAAATTTTGCCCAAGATTTTCAAGCCCGGATGGGTTTTCACGCTGACACCGAAGTTTGTGAAAACTCGGGGAGTTCTGGTAACAGCTCCCCAAATTTCCGAAGATAGATAATCAATATCACACTAAGGTGAGATACCCAAAGACGACCGGAATAGGCACAATGAGTGCGCTGACGCTTTCAGGAGCCCATGCAATGTTTTCGAGTTTCTCGTCCCCCCTTATGAGGGCTACATTCGGATTTGTTTCCCCGATCTGCAAGAGATATCGACGCCGGGAAGAACCATGTACATTTTTCTAACTTCGTTCAACGTCTGCATCATAAGGTATTACAGCGAAATAGTCTTAACACTAGCGATGTTGCTTAACGTCATCGTCTTCTCGTCTATCTGTTTCCCACTCTCCAGTATCTCCTGGGGCAGCGGCGCCCCGTAGTTATCAAATATATCCCCCTTGATCTGCCTCGCTAGATCAATCAGATGGCCATCCACCAGGGCACCCTCTGCCACATTTAAAACGCTCAGCGCGAACTCCTGTTTAGTGTAGTCAATAGCCGACGCCACGACGGCCGAGTTCTCCACCTGGCGGATCTGGAGCAGAAGCTTCGTGGAGGTGTCTTTGAAAGGCGCGAACTGTTGCTCCAGCATGAGGATCTTGGACATGGTCTCTGATGCTCGCGCCTGCAGCGCGGGCAGGATGTTCTGGATTTGCTTCTGGATGCCTAGCCGGATTTGCAGGAGCGCGAGCGTGTTGTTTAGCTGGGCGAGGTGGTTGTTGGCCGTGGCTAGCTTGAGTACTGCGTCGTTGCGGGCGCGGCAGGCGTCTTCGAGTTGTTGATGCAGGCCGAATGGATCGAGAGGTCCGCGATTGATGACATTGCCGATGCCAAGCGTGAGGACGGTAAACTGGATGTGTTCAATATGCAAGAATCACTTTAAGCGAAAGGGAGCTGTTCCAGAACTGCCTGTAGGATTAAGACCCTACAAGTATAGATGGGCATGACTCACCACCACGTCACTCGTCGTGGTCGCTATTATCGTACTTGTGATTTTATCCTGCAGCGTACTGATGGCGTTCGTCTCATCGGCCACACTTTTCTGGAAGACTTGGGTGTTGTTTTGGGCGTCGGCAATGCTGCCCTGGATACTTGCGAGAAAGGTGGCATTTTGCTGAGCCAGGACATTGGCTCGGCCCTGCAGCGGTTTCGTATGAACTTGTTCTATATCGGTGACCTATGTCTTTCTCAGTATATCGATCATAGAGGCGGGAAGAATGGCCCTGTTCTGCGGGTTCACTTACTCGTGCCTGGGCATCGCCTATTTTTCTCAGGCCTGCCTCCGAAATCTTCTGAACACTTTCAAAAGCCTCAACAGCGCCATGTAGGATTAGCTTCTTCTGGTCCTCGTCGACTTCCCGGTTGTCGTAATCGCCACGGATGAAGACGGCGAGTTCGAACACCTTGCCCACTGCAGCTTGCAGGCCGTCGATGCTGTCGTGAGCGCTCTGGAGGACATCCCGATCCAGCTGATCCGAGGTGTTTTGGATCATAGATACGATCGAATCCAGGTCCGTGCGGGTTTTGTCCACGTCCTTCTGGAAGGCCTCTGCTGAGGCATTGAACTCTTGAGAGACGGCATCGGGTTCGACCAGGTTTGCTAAGGCGAGGTGAGGGAGTTGAAGTGCGATGTTCTTGAAGTCTAAGAGCATGCTATTGACTAAGTAATCCATGATGGAATGAGAGATTAATAGCAAGACAGTATACGCAGAACCTTTTGTAATTAGGCCAAGCAGATTTGTATCGTGAACGCTTTTTGCGTATCTCCACGCAAACGTCTTACCGGTCTAAAGTGTTAATTGATGTTATAAGCACAAATTAAATATTATTGCATTCTCGGTGACTTCGTCCTACCTACGTTTGGTCTGTATGTACAAATATTCCCCGCCTCTACTGTAGATCGAATCACTAAACCTCCTCCGTAGCTACCTTTTTCTTCTTCTTACTATCCCGTCACCACAGTATCAGCCGAAGGTACTGTGCATATTTTGCAACTCCTAAGACTACTGTGTAGGCGGCTCAGAGAGTAACAAGACCGAACCAGAACTGAACTGGAATATCGTGCTGTGAATTCCCAAGAGCGGCTCATGCAAGACCAAGTTTCCCTCCTCCGCTCCCTCAGAACTCTCACTTGTAGGGCGATTAGAAGTGGAAGAAAGCTACGTAACGATGCATGATATCTGTGCTGGCGGTGAGCTCTACTAGTGCGGGGGTTTGAAACTATCAAAGTGATGGTAGCTAATAGAGACATATCACATCCACACAGAGCGCTGCACAATCACTGATATTCAGGAGTTTTTACTTGGAAACCTCCCCTCCTGTGGGATTTGAACGAGGGGAAAAGAGAAAAAGTCCCCCTGAGGCTCGCCCTATTGGGGAATGCCGTGGTCAGTAAATCCCTGTGATGTATCAAGCTGCTTTATGCATAGCACATGCACAGGTGCACGCTTTCTTGGCATGTCCTCAGCGGAGCTGAAAATCCCCTCCGCTCTCTACCGGTACTGTACAACACGCTCATTGCCAAGCTTTGGGCGAAGGCACCGTAACATCGAAACCACCAATTAACATGTGAATTCAAGGCCGTTCATCCCCTTTTGGGAACTTAGTTGCATTTTCCATATGCCGAGCGGGGGGCTGCACAGTTTCGCTCTGTCGGTCTACTGGGCTTGGCATGTTCGTTGTGACGGGCCATGCATACCGGTAGGGGAAGGCGATTCTTCTCATATCTGTGAACATGACGTCGTAGGGAGTCTAGCAGGTGAACGTTTGAGCTGGACGGTCAGTCATGATATCGTGTGGCCAGCCGTTTGGCTCTAATGCTTCCCGCCTGGTAACCTATGTTTCTTTATCATGCGTTTCTTGGTGCTTTGGACATCCCAGACGTACTCCTGCCATTTGGCATCGTATGTCACAAAGCAGGTATTAGTGAACGCCCTCCATAGGAATCTGCAAGTAGACCCAATCCATGCATTAAAGGTTTGCCTCTGAAAATCTTGAACTTATCGCGATCTAATCCAAGACGAGTTACTGCATACCAATACTTCGTGGAGGTTAACAGCCCGCATCTACAATAGGACTCAATCCTGCACAGCTTATTCATAGGAGAAACCCCGCCGAGTCTGGATGCACCAAGTGAAGTGATATATCATACGTTGAGCGCTGTATGAACAAGGTCAGACTGCCAAACAAGACTGGCAAAGGACAATCCATCCAAGATCCCATCCAGACAAGTAGCAACCACGGGACCAATTTCCTTACGGGATCAACTTGACCCAGGGAATACCTTCGTCTGTCCTAAAGTTTGGCCCAGAGTGCATTTTTAAATCTGAGCACCTTTCAATTGCTGCACATCACGGCATTCGCAAGACAGCATTCGGGAGCCTAGCCATAGAAAACACCCTACACAGATAAGAGAGAATCGGCACATTGCCAGAATCCATGCTGCTGAATGCGTGCTTGACCTCCAGTATCGTTTTGCCGACCAGCTTTGTTTTCGTGTAATTGCTGACCCTCTGTACGGCGCCTGTTGAAAAGTGCGCAAAAGTGTGATTTTAGAACAAACTTTAGGACAGACGCCTTATCACTTTCACCGTTGCCGATAAATGGGACAAATCTCGTAGCAAGAGAGGGTGAGGGCTCATGGGACTCCACTCTTCCAAAATCCTGAAATCCAACCACACGGGTCGTTCGTTCACTGAAGCGGCAATTGTGGCTAGCTACACACGATAGCTGCATCAATGTGGGGGTGATAGGGCAACGTGAGATATTCTCTATGCATCACGCAGCTAGCAGCATATTCAACCAAGTCTTGTAGATCTTTAGTGAAAAGCCTCTTGCGTAATAAGAGATATCGATCCTAGGAACATACTGCCGTATCGATATGCTCGCTAGTTTCTATCAACACAACCAGCTAGCTATAATATGACTGCCCTCCGTTTTTCCTCTGCAGGGTCCGGTTTCAATATACTGTCGCGAAATTTATCTTTTGCTCTGCTCAAAAAGATACCAGCGTCTCTGGATATCTTCGTAGACTCGTTGAAATGGCCTCTGATGAAAAGCAGCTCCAAATTGTGCTTCAGGCCCAAGCCGAGCGCGAAAATGACCCCAGCATCACGACGCAGGTGATCTTGGAGATGAAGAGCTCGCTCATCTTTCAGATCAGCTGGCCGGATCTTCTTCAGGCTGGCCCAACAAGTCTCAACTCCCTGGGCGCGTGCTTCGCGGCGACTACTAACCCGAAAGCTGCCATTATCTTGAAGCCCCCTACTCAAGGATACACATATCTCAAGTAAATAAATCAGATTGCCTATCCCATCAGTTCTAGATATGATACTGAACCTTTTTTACAGGTATGAGTCCGTCAAGGCCAACTTGATCGAGTGCGGAAATCTGGGCCGCTTTGCTTTCATTGAAGCGGAATCTGGCATGGGTCTCGTTCAGCAAATGGGTGCTGTGATGAATGGCAAGGTATAATTGACTGTCTGGGCGCCTTCGTATGACGAAGATGTATCTCGCTGCTGATATTCACCTCCGCTACAGATGAATGATATCTTGAGGATCATTGGCGATCCTCTTGCAGCTCAAAAAATGCTGAGACCTCAGCTGCACACTATTAGCAGTGGAGCAGACCAATGCCTCGAGGCAGTTAAAAGAATCGATAAGAAATTTGAAGATTGGCTCCTCTTCGCTTGTGAGCTGCACGCTGCCTGTGTTGCACACGAGCAAGAAACCCACGATGCTCTTATTAGCAGCGAGACTTGTGTCGCTGCGGAGCAGACCCGGCTGGACTTGAGCAAGTCCTCTGCGAACGATGCTAAGAAGACGGCACAGCTGCTCGAGAAGCAGGTCAGCATGGCGGGCGATGCCTTCAAGACCGCTTCCGACAAATTCCCCACTGGGTAAGGCATTGTACTTGCGATTGTGATGTAATCCTTTTGGCTAATATGGCATAGATGGGATATCATGGGTCAGCAGGTCGTGGGTGATATCGCACATTGCGTAACAACTGCTTTAAATGCTGCAATCCCCGCTATCATAGACACTGTGAACCCCATGAAAAAGTTGAAGGCAGCAGGCGATGTAGTGGGATCCTTCGTGAATCCGAAAGCGGCCGGAGACAAGCTTGGGGGTAAGTCTGAAGCCGAAGACGATGCGCCGCCTCCCCCCAGGCCTAGACCCTCGCCCGTCCCTAAGGAATCCACGGATCCTGCCTACGCGGAAGTCATCTCGGTCATGACTTATATGTCTGGTCTCAAGGGCATTATTTTTGGGATCGATGGTGACGTGGACTGGGACCGCGCCAAGGGCGATGGTACTTCGGCTGGGGCCAAGGCGAGCATCTCCTTCATCCTTGACATGCTTAAGGATGAGGTGATGCGATTCGCTCATGTGGCAACCTCCAATGCTCCAAGCGAGTCGTTGACTACAATCCTCGACACTTGCGTCAAGGTAGAGACTCCTTTATTTGGTTAAGGATAATTGTATAAATGGGCGACTAACTAGCATACTCAAGATTGCCTCCGAGATTACATCAGAGGTGGAAAAATCCAGGGAAGCGAGCCACTCTTTACCGGAGAAAACCTCGGACACCGTGAAGCAGTGGCAGACAAAATTTACAGTGCAGTATGAAAGAGCAAACCAGCTAGCGGCTACTGGTAGAACGCTGCCGGGATCAACGGCAGGAGGCGTAAGTCTGGTGCCAGTTCGGTCCTCGTATGCAATCATTGTCTAGATGCTCACCACGATGAATTGGCAGGTTCCAATCGTATCGTCCGGCGAGGTCCAGGTGGCCGAAACCCAAGCGAAGACGACACAAGCACAGGCAGTGCTGGACTCGGCCAAAAACCGACTTGAAACCACACAGGCCATGTTGACAACGTCACAGGATAACTACATCAAAGCCAACGAGCTTCTCCTAGAGCAGCAAAATAGGCTTGCCGACATACAGAGTAATTTGCAGAAACTCACCGCCAAGAACTTGACTCTAGTAAGAGGAAAAAACACGAATACCTTGGAGCGATGATACAGCAGCTGACACATCTGCAGAAAGAAGTCAAGGGCATCTTGATCTCTTGCATCAAGCTCATTATCAACCTGAAGCAGAACATCACAGATCTATTACGCTTCTTCAACGCCTTCACCGTAATCATCCAGGTCGCGGTCAAGACGCACGTAGAGCCTTTCCTAAGCACAGTCTCATCCATCGTGACCAATGGCTCTAGCGAGAAAGAATTGATCAAAGTGGCCAACTATTCCATGCTGGACCTGGAGCGAACGGTAGGTGATGTTCACCGATGCTCACTTTCGCACAAATTTCAGTTGCTAAACCCGTGTTCAGATGGTCTACAGCGCAGTGGTGACAATCCGGTCCTACTTTGGAGTGTTCAGCGACATTGCGAAGATGTGGGTGGAGCTTTCAGCCAACAATATCATCCCGGGATTGAAGATTTGCGATGAATGTGCCATGTCCGTCGACGAGAATCCAGATACCTCCGCCCAGAAGCTCAGATCGCTCATCTCTAAGCTGGAGAGGTGGTCTCGCGATGCATCGGAGAGGGTATCCCAGATTGCTGGAGAGGTACGTAATAGCTGATGGAAGCCCCACAGTCGGAAATCGAAGCCCCATAGTTGGACATGGGCCTAATGTTGATCGTTTGTGCAGAAACAAAAGCAGATGCTCAACGGGATGCAAGAACGGATCGACGACGTACAAGCGACGACAGCGCAGCTCCCACCAGCTCCCCCAGCCATCAAAAAAGCAATCGAGTCGGGCGCCAAGACGACCGAGAAAGCTGCAGTTCAGTACCTCGAGGAGAAGAAGAAGCAAAGCGGTCTCGACCGGTTCGGTAAGTCATCGTAACTGGAATTCAATTATCACTACGGCTGACTCAAAGACCTCCAGCCAATATTGACCCAGACATTTGAGCCCAAGCTCACATGATTAGGAGACATGCTGAAGAAATATAAGGCATTGGAAGGGGAGGGGGGGTATGATCATCAAATGCTTTCCTACTCCAGCCATAGGTGCAGTAGATAACAGGGAAATTTCCATAACTCTTTGATCTACATACGGTACTGGTATGTGATAGTCATCCTGCAGTACTATCTACGACATCGTCCCCTAGCCGATGTAGTTCGCATTGAATACCAGAGATAGGCCGAGAATAGTGAAATAAAGCAGGTCAAGTAAGGTTCCTCATTTCGCCTGAAATACATGGGGCAAGTGCCCAGTTGAAATACTTGCTTGGCGTGGACTGAATGACTATAAAGCAATCTAGATCAGTATCCACCCGGTTTGCAGGCAACCCCGGTGTCATCTATACTGTGTATAGACCTCAGCACGCTCGAACATAGGTGTCCCGAAGCCCATCCACGGTCCAGGAAATTCTTTTGCGAACTTGGTGTGATGCCGGGGAAGCCATGGATTTACTAGCCTTTACATAGTCTATATTGTAGCCGTAAAATATTCGATATCCATGTGCGTGGCCTACCTGGGCATAATATTTGGGGCTTATATTCCATGTACTCCTATCTGTGTTCCTGGGTATCAGTACTTATTCCATGCCTGATTAAAACTATGTAACTGATCATGAGAGGTGTATTCGGGACACACAGTCAAATTACCGTCGCTATGGAAGAGCAAGAGAGATAAACGTTGGTATTCGATGATATTTGAAATACAAATGAACCACCTCACCAGTCGACATTGAGCTTGATTATAGCCTATGAGATCAAGCTTTGGACGTTATTTCAAAGACCTGGCTGTTCTTAATAACTTTTGTCCAACAGTAGCTGCCCGTAGCGTCCGTCTATCCAGTCACCCACTTATGATACGGTTATAACTTACTAGCCTCCAGCTCAGGTAGAATTATTCAACAGACCCGCTCAATAGTAAACATAGTCTAGAAGGAAATTTGGAGACCAAGAGGCTTCCTCCCAGTTCGTTTCGCCTATCCGGGGCCCAAGATGCCACCGATACTTCATGGGCTAACGAGACCAGTAGTCCCCTCCCACGAGAAAAGGTTGCGATTCATTTCCAATCAGATCAAAAATCGACTTCCAGGGACATTTAGACCCAGGCAGAGAATCTGGTTCAATTATGTCTCCACTCTGGAAGATATAGCCACCTAGCGGGCCCAAGACTCTATACCGTTGGCTTCTTCTAATTAGCATTTTTCTTTCTTGGCTGGCTCATATTACATGAAAATTGTTCTGACAGCAAGTCCTCGAGCTTCCCCGTGCCTCAATTCGTTATTCCTACCACGAAATCTCGATCTTTCACCAAAAAGCGCCGGAGCCCTATCGCGAAACAAGCTTGAGTAGCTCCGAGTTTTGAACAAAGACAAGTCCATATATAATCTACTGGCTCGCTGGCTATTCTATAGATCGAGATACGATAATAGCTAGTCCTCGCGTGTATTGCGCTGTCATCACGATGGACAGCAAGCGTAGAAGCGATTTCATTCCAGGTGCGTGAGCGGGCTCGTTTCGTTCCTTAGCGGCCCATATCAATATTTTCTCCCAGAAACACCATACTACCATGGAGTTTTGGCTTTCCCCCGAAACATGCGAGTATCTCTGGTGTTGCTGTTCATCCAGTAGTCGACTAGCGTTAAAAGCACGACGCTGGGCTTGGTTTTGCGGGTACATATCAAGTGAACTGCTTTAATCTGAAAATCAGTATTTGGGTTTCTATCTGTTTCAATAAATATCCGGGAACAGGGTCTATGATGTACTCCGCGAGACGCGAGTGGCGACATTGCTGGTCGAGTCATACTTACGCAAGACGACGGAGAAGAGGGCGCTGTTCTAAGCAACGAGAGTTAAGGACATAAGATTGCGCCAGAAAATATCTTCGCCAAGCCTTACCTATCTTCAATGCCCCAAAAGCTCTTGATTATAACTACAGTAGGTCACGAATACAGGCAGCGGCCACCTTCCGGCCATATCATAGTCTTCTCGTCGCGCCGCGCCGCGCAGGAACCGCTCTATCCCTCCAACGAGTTCTGCCGCTTTCAGATGTTTCATTCAAATGAATGAGCGTCTGGAGGCAATATATACAGTACACTCGCTTGCGGCAAGGCCCCAAGGCGTGTTCTCGAGGCAGCAATATCCAGTTGAATGGAATCGAAATTCCGTGCCATCTCAAAGCACCCTAGAGCTTGAACCAAAAGCTGCCTATAGTGAAAGAATGCCTGCTCGCTTGTACCTCGTCGGATGCGTTCCTTACGATATGTCACCCAGGCTTTAAACGATCGAAGACCGCTGTGCGCCTTCGATTGAAAGGTCCGATTCCTGCCGCATTAAATTACAATCCGGATTCGGATGACTTTAACAGAATGTACAGTCAGTAGGCAGACCTCGCTTTTTTTTTTGGTGCCTCGAATGGAGCGAGACGAAGCGCATCTACCATTGAGGGACGGGGACGCGGGGGCTAAGGTAGACTTGTCGGTTTTGGACCTCGTGAACAATGAGCTGTGTAACTTGGCGACTTAATTAGCAGAAACAATACAACGTGCAAGTAGTTTTTAAGGAAAGACGCATCGCAGCAGGGCTGGCGGTGGTTGCCAGTACAGTACCGGTAGAAGGCGGCAATATAGATATGATACTGTATGTGACATTAGAAACAGGCAACTTGACACTCCATTTCATATTCACACGCCTTTTCCTCTGTACGATCTTGAGCCGAGCTGGCAAGTTCGACCGATCGTGGTTTTAATTGAAACAAGCGCGGTTGTTAGCGTTCCTTTTCGTTCTCAGGGGAGACATAAGGAGGGGACGTTATTACACAGTATACAGTGGAGTAGGAACGCAAGCGTTCCAAATAAGTCACTCCATCCAGATGCTGTGTGTCGCCTTGCGGGATAGCTTTAGACGTGCCCCCACCCTCCACAATAGAGACTCAATATCAAATGCGAGCAAGTGGCATAACGGATTCTCAGCAATAGACAAGCAATCTGTCTGGCTCTCTGCTCAACCGTCTACGGTAGGGACACTTCAACAGACCCACCCACACTGAAAATGCCACTACGAAAGGAGTACAGTATCGTCGACACGAAGTAGTGGGGCGATCTTCCTGCTTGCAGTCGACCGAGTCAATGCCACTGGGCGGCATATCCGGATGGAGTGAGTTATGGTGGTACTACTTACTCGTTTTGTTTCACGAGTGGGATGGGGTTGTGGATCACTCAACGAAGCAGTGCTTCACAACAGGCCGTGGCACTGGGGATCTAGGCCTTGTTGCATGTTGGTATCGTTTGAAAATAGCGCCATACCAAATTAACTTTTGCCAAACTGGAGGGATCGTGTACCGCACCCATTGATTGAACCTTCCGTTCCCGTTTCTCTGTACGCCTGTGCTTTTAAAAAGGGGCCATGAAGCCACTCCAGTGACATTGCTTTGGGGAGCACATATCGTAATCACGTAGAGAAGGTGGTTCCACGCTTCAAGTTTTGAATTACCTCGCTTTCTTCCTTTGGAGAGCACGTATGATAAAACATATGTGGCGGATTTGAGCCTAGATCTCTTGACATACAGCATAGTCACGATCTCATTTACTACCTTGCACCGGTCGGTCGGCCGGTCGGTCGGTCGATCGAGCTCCATGCCGTAGTATAATGACTCCTTATCATAGCACATCCTCATTGAACTTGTCTCATCGACATTCATTATCAAAATTTCAACACACCGAATTGAGGTCAATTGATGATATCACTAATCCATGTCCTCAAATAGTTCTCCGTTTTGTAAACGGCACAGGTAATTTCTATGTGATCCCAAGATCCGCCCTCAGCCCGTTTAATCCGTTCGCCGGCCTTGTCGGTGAAACGGTGGATGTACGCTTGGCCTTAGCGTCCAATCTGTGTCATACATGACCTCCGCGCGTGTGCCCGACCCACCCCTGTTCGTAACGTACCACAGCCAGTAGTAGCGCTCTGCCTTCACCGTTGTTGATAGTTGTACATAGTATACCCTCATCGTACACATACTCCAAGTGTTCAGAAAAAAGCCTCGAAAGCCACGAGATTCTTGTCGTGGTCTGTGGTTCATGGGCCCTCACTTCGTCTTGAAGTCCCCAAACTCTCTTCAGATCGAGTCACCTGGAGGCGTCCGGGGGTCGGAGGACCAGCCCGGGGGTACTTCCACGACCGTTACCAGTTGTGAGTTCCCAATTATGTATTTTTTTTTCTTCCTTAGGGGCTCTTTATTCCATGCGCCAGGACACCGTAATTAAATTCCCATGACAGTTGAAGTCGACTGGTTGCCGCAGTGAGTGACAACAGTTGAAGGAGCGGCCCAGTGGAAGCATCAACACCAAGAAGCCCTGTTTCATGCAGGGGCACTGACTGATAGTACGAGTTGTCGATGTTGACTTAGCAAGTTGATCACGTCCACTTGCAAATGTCCTTTCACATCGTACAAAGTGGGTTCAATCCATGTAAAAATCACCCTTGAGGATGCGCTCTTGCATATGATCAGGCTTGGGGCGCTCGGGCTGTCGAGGTACGACGGCAGCAGCCTGTTGAGGGGGTGCCGGCATATCAACAGATCGGATGCGATCATGGCTCATGGAACCAGACCGCGGGGGAGAGCTGGAGTGTCCCAGAGAAGGGCGCATGCCCGACACGTTACTCTCAGCCCGAGATCTAAGTTGCTCGGACCAGTTGAAAGCCTGGTCTATACGAGCGGGGGAAAAACTGTCAGAAGGGGTTCGCGTGAAATGATTTGTGCTTGCATGAGAGGTACTCATCCTACGAGCACCAGACGGGGTGGCCACCGGTTGCCCCGAGGGCCGTCGTGAGGATTGGGTAACCATACCGGCTGAACCTGGGCTAGTAGAGCCTCGAATACTTCGCATAGCCTGAGCACCCACGCTCATGCGGCGAGCGAAGGGAGACGTTGGAGAGATGCGGCTCGCATCATCATCGTCAACAGCATTCTCATCGATAGTGTCCGATGCGCTAGTGGAAACGCTACCACGCCTGAAGTTTCCGAAAGGGGCGGAGGCTGGACCCGAGCCAGTTCCTAGCCCTATCGTTGCTAGAGAAAGACGACGGCGGTGGTCTCTAGCCACTGCAGCCGATGGTGCGGAGGGGGGAGAAGTCGAAATTGAACTGCTGCGCTGGAACATGCCAGTAAGAGCAGCAGACGCGACAGAGCCACGACGGTCACGACCTGCACCATTTGGTGGGCTGTTGCTGCGATCGTTCGACATGTTCAATGAAGTCAGGTTACGAATTGAGGGACAGTATGAAGCGGAACGATTGAGATAGTGGCGAGGAAGGGGCCTTAATAAACAATTTAGATTACAAGGGTCAATTCAATGTTATGAAATAGGTCTATGTACGTGGTTGTAGTAGTCAGAGAGATTGGAAGATGGGATCTGATAACAAGATGATGAAGCGTGGGATGTCGTTTGGTTTTATCTACTGTAAGGACGTGATGCACGGACGGAGTTCACTTCAGGACCCGATCTGTCCCTAGTGTCCGCTTGTGAGAGACAAGACAGATGTAGACGGGTGGGAGGTAAGGTGGATTTTCAGACGAGGGGCACTCGTTGTGTGAGACTGACGAATCAGGGATGTCGGTCAAGTCTTTGTAAAACACTAGCCAATAGCGATCCTCTTGCTGTCTCGAGGAATGCCACGAACTGACGGGGGTGTTTTCTTTGAAGGATTGATGCAATGTCGATGCAAATCAGCTGGCAGCGAACGGGGATGTGATAGAGAATTGAGCAAGATCTGTTGATTGTGGTATGTCGAAGCCCAACTATCACAAAGTGTGACCTCTTGCCATTGACTATTGCAATCTAATTTATCTCCTCGCGTGGTTGTTTCCTGTTCGATGGCTTCCAGTATCGTATGTTTTACAATCGCATGTCCTAGTCCGGGGTATCAGGCCAGACTTTCGTGGGGTAAATCCGACCCGTGACTAGTTTAATAAGGGACGCCACGGCGCTGGTCAAAGGGGCTCAAGTTGTGATCGACGCGACAAAAGTGAAAGTTCAACATTAAAAACAATCGCAAAGCAATCGCAAAGCAAATAAAGTTATGGGACGAGCGATGAAGAAAGTCTGGTGACTGAGAAGACTTGGCAGAGGGATAAAGAGAAAGAGGAACCAGGCATAAGTAACTGGCGACGAGATCAAGTGACAGCAGAGGCCGATGTCGCAAGGAGGACCTGGATGGTTGAACAGCACTTGATTATCTAAAACCTTATGTGGATACTGTACTAGAAAAAGGTGCCCACATACAGCGTTCTATTGCGGCAGTTCCGATTCGATGTATCTATCTATGCAGCCAAAAAAAGCACTTACTGTACGAAACAACAAGCTGACCTCTCAACTTGAATCCCAAACGTGCTTTATATGACAAGGAACCTTCGTACAAAACATCGGTATCAGAGCTACAAAAGCCCCTCATTTCGGTTCATCCGACTTCACGGAAACTCATTCGCTTTGAGTCCTGACTCCTTCACCTGAAGAATCTCCCTCCAAAGTCTCAATTACAGCAACAACGTCGAATAAGAGCCAGGCATGTTTCGGCCTAGGCACTGAGAATATTCAATATCGATACATTGTTACACAGCAGTTGGGACTTTCGCAGCTAGCGACGGCAGCGGCTAATGCGCGCAAGGGTTGTGTGCGGGGTTAGCGTCCTGAGCTAGGCTCTAGGCCCGGCTCTGGCCAATCAGATAGATGATAAATGCCCTGTCGGCACCTGGCAGTTGGCAGCGATGCAGCGTGAACGTTTGGCTGCATCGACGTCACCCCTAAAATGCGGGGAAATGGGTCGCATCATTTGGATGTTTAAACAGCCTCTCCCTGTCTTCTCTGCCACCTTTGCCATTAATTGAGCATTGGGTAAGGGAATTTTTCTCGAGCTGGTGGTGCCCTCTTGTTTGGGCGGATGGATTCCCAGCAACATCGCAGCAAGTTTTATCCATTTCCGAATACCTGCCGAGCTACCAACACCCAGTTTGGACGACAAATATCATGACCAGTCCCAGGAGATAGACAGACATGGAAATTTTGTAGTAGAAATAACAGATTAGATCGAATTATTGATCCGTACGCTGTCATTCAAGCCCTTCTCTGTTGGATTTGGATTTGCTACCGACCTGCGCTAGATCCAAACTGATCGACGGCAGGTGCGACCTCTACGGCAGCTACCTCAACCGTGGCTATTGTGTACAATATGTCGCAAGTCTCCGATTACAGTATGTCTTGTCCAGGTACCTTTGCACTCTCCACGAGCCACAAGCTGGCCCTACATGGTAGACGCCACCACGAGAAAGTAGACAATGATGCCATAGTATGGCTTCATCGAGATACTGACTCAGATGTTTGTCAATTTGTTTACTGTCTCCCCAAACAGGAACTCAGGAAAGACCGGGTTATAATCTGTAATTTCCGGAATCCCAACCACGCTTTTACCTCTTAGGCTTCCAACGGCCTTACTAGAATAACGAGCAAACATGGTTTTCTCACACAAATGCCCGATTTCAAGGCTTAACACTGTTGGGCGGCCATGACCATTGCGAGAAGCTATTTATATAACTTGCGTAAACTCATTCTAAATTAGTTGAACCCGAAAATATTCTTGACTTTTGGTCATTCTGAATGGACCTACGAAATAGCAATGTCAAATCCGATAAAAGGTAAGTACTAAACTTGACCCCACGAAATTGTCGAAAATTCTGGTGGGGCAACCCTACGTGCTTGTGTTTTTGTCGGTTGGTCTCACTGTACGATGTACTACGGTTTTCATTCAATAATTATGATATTTTTCTGGCTAGTGAGTGCTGCGCACGGCCTTCTGTCACTTGAGACTAACTATAAATAGACATCGAGGGGAAAAACCTCCAAGAACGTCCCCCACGCGCCGCTGAATTACCACATTGCACCCTTGCATCCTTGAGCTGCGCAATCTACTGTACAGTACAGTACAGTACTCAACAGTGTAAAGGGGCAGTTCCCTGGGAAGAGTGCCCACTTGTTCGTGGGCGCATGGACGGCGGATCAAGTCTCTTACACCTTACCTCTATTCATCGAAAACGAACAAGACTCAATGATGTTCTGATTCAACTCATTCGGAACAAGTCTATACACATGGTTTTTGGCAATGGTGGTGTTCGCCGAGCAAGTTCAAGCCTTGGAATTGGGTATTTTAGTGAAGAAAATTCAGTTGCTTGTTATTGTTGCCAGGCCACCGTTAATGCGTCGTGGCTGCAAGCTTGGCTCAACATTCAAGTCAAACAGTGACATTCCAACACAGCGATTATCGTGTTCGCGTGCTCCATCACACACTTGCATAACGCCCTGCCCGGATCGGCTGCGGTCTGGACACACGACTGGCAGGATGAGATGCCTACACAACGCCCTCAATCCTACGGATAGTTGAGCCGGACCTCGTCTGTGCAGAATACCGATGCTTTACATAGTAGGCCAACGGTCAACTAATTTAGACCGGTAATTTGCCCTGCACTTCCCATACACAGCGCCGATCCCATATTAGTGAGGTCTCTCACCGTTGCAACCCTACGATTCCAGTAACAAGTTCAACTCAAAGACCCTACAGCTGGGTCTCGCAATTGCCGCGAGCTGGATTTGTGCACGCCATGTTCATGGCTGCCATTTGTCTCAGTCCAACAGTTAATGTACCAGTGCATATCGCCCCATTGCCATAGCTCTGGAACCGGCCCACTGAGACCACCTCCCAAATACCCTTCATACTGCGTTGCCTTCGCAGCCGTTGCGCATTAGCGAATGGATCACCGCAACACCTCGCGTACCGGAAGATCCGGTAACTATCTTACGACATTGTAGAGAAGTCCTTCTCCAAGTCGAAGGTCCTTGTCATAAATAACAAGATTTCCCTGTTTGGCGAGCAACCCGTTCTTCCCGGTTGCAAGGGCTAAACTCAAATAGATGAATCCACAGCTTCCCATCACAACGAGCCAGCATCTCCTCGGTAGACTGAGTCGTGCAAACCTTAAGACAATGAGACAATCATCCCAAGCGTTTCTACACCCTTATGCAAACTACATTTCGGAAAAACAGGAGGAAAATTATTCAAAACCAACCAGGGTTGTTGCAATCCGTCCAACTTGGCTAATGTTCACACCCGAGGGTCTACCAGGCGTTTGGATGCAGCTGTCATCTGATCCGGGTATCTCAACACGCACAGCTCAGCCCTCCAGAGCCAGTGCCTTAGGAATGGGTACGGATACTGTGTAGCTGCGCCTTCTCAACCTTAGGTCTGAGTGAACAAGATGAAACCGGTGCCTCAAACACCAACATATTAACATCGTGTTCCAGCGATATGTCAATCCAGATAGTGTCCAGAAACACAGAACATCCATCAGCATACATACATAGTTCATGGCTAAGGGTCGTTATGAAGGGATCTTTTTGTGATGAACACGTGCGAATAAGCTGACGGGGCACGATAATGTGCGAGAAACCGTTACTGAACAGTCTCTAAACAGTCCATACAAGGAAGCAGGCTTATTTGCATGTCTGCACTAGTACACTGCAGGTTCGAATCTTTCATCGATGTGAAAAAACATGCACGGTTTGATTTAACGCTACCACACGTCCTTCGTATGATAACTTCCAGGAGCACATCCTAAAAAATGCCAGCTGGATGTCCTACGAAAAATACATGAAGACGTGTGCCGAATGTGCAGCATAGTCGCAGAGATCCGGATAAGCCACCACATGATTGATACGAGGCGAAACGAAGCTGAAGAACTTCTAACGCGCTCATAGTGTTAGCAAAAGGGGTCACTGTAATCTGCATATTTACTTCATGCGACTGGCTTGATCGAGGTACTTGTCCAACTTGACTTGCAACCACCCATCTCTGTGTCGCCCCTCTTAAGTCTCTGTGCATGTCCCCAGTGTGCAGTGATTTATGCCTCCGCCCCGTTCGCTCCGCTGCGATATTCATGTATGAACACGATACACCGGCTTCATACTCAAGGATCATGGCTCTGCTGTTCTCGGAAACAATGATGTCTCGACATTCTATCTTATTACTTTCCACTTATGGAAGAATCCAAGCAGCAGTGTGAGTTTGAAAAGCACACGAGATGACTCCGATGGCCGAAGTTCTGGGTGCTCAAGTTTCCCGTGCTGCCCTATTCCATGAATTTGGAGGCAAACCCCCAAACACTAAAAGCGCTTTGGCGATCTGGGCACTTCCAATTCCTAGTAGTTAGGAGATGCACTTCCGGACACATGGAGATATTATCGAAGATTGCCTCATCGGGAGCGCATGCTCGCTCCCTGTTGGTGGGCGCTCTTCTATTTGGATCCATCCATGCTCCTAGTAATCCAGGTTTGTTTGGCTGTAGGGCGAGTGTGACCTCAAGCCATCGCATCGGCCCGTAGGACACTCGCTGGGTGGAGTGGCGAAGCTCACACCCAACTTTGCGGGATGTAATCTTAATAAGAAGAACGTGTCCCTGATATGATATCAACCACACGTCATTATGCCCGCATAGGTTGAAGCAGCTACACAGTAGTTAGATAACCCGCCGTGAGAAGGATGGAAGTGTCGACCGTCTCCGAAACATAGTGTCTCAGACCACCGACGCGAGAATTGCCTAGAATACATTCTGCGTGCCAGAATATTGCCGGGTTGGATATCTGACGCTAACCCGTTCACAACACCCTAAGCCAACGAAGCAATTAAGCTCAGTATGAGATCAAAAGGAAATAATCACCCTCAATCTCTGCTAGTCATTCACAGTATTTGACGGAAATCCGCCAGCCGAGCGAGCTGGTCTCGCTCCGTCTTTCCGGTGTAGTCTCGGGACAACATCCCGCCAACGAACACCACACAGGGACTTCGGCACGACGGTTGCGAGATGGGGGTAAATCATCCAGCCGTTTTCATAAAATCCACCACCCGCATGAAACATCCATCATACGGCTGCTTCCACAACTGCTTGAAGATACCTACGCTGAACACTAACTGACCGTACCTAATCTACTTATCCCTTGTAAATAAACCCAGCGGCTTCTTCCATAAAGTTCACTCGGAAGCCGCCACCACGTTGACAAGCCACAGCTGCACGACAGATACCCCCCATCTCCGTCCGAGCCAAGTCGGTCCCGGGTAATCGATAGCTCCTGCAGCTCTTACAGGCAAACCTCCATCATGTACGCGGATGCTTTGGTTCGGGCTCTAGCGCAGTGCTAAATACAGTACCCTACCTCCCCTCGTGCCGAGCCGGCTTTATGCTGTACGGTACCCAAGCTATTCATCGAACAGTGCCTACTGGTGGACCACTGCAACGTCTCGACATGGCGAAGCGGTTGCTTTGCCAATGGTGTGGGCTAAGTGGCTAAGTTGGCCGGCTAAGAATGTTTAACATGGAGAAAGGGGGGATGCTCTGCACGACTCGTTAGCTCGGAACCCGCAGTTGTTCTGATGCAGATCCCTGATATTGGGGTCGGGGGGACTGATGGTCTTGCCTTTTATTCTCTCCGTGGTTGAGTATTGTATATTGGGCTCCGCTTTCCTCTACGATCCCATAGATATTTTGAAACAGAGTATCCAATGTGAATTAAAATGCGTAGTCCGTTCTCAGGCTTTGGTTTTTGCGGGACATACCTATGTAAGCCGCCCGGAAACTGAAAAAGGAGAGCCCTGACCTGAGAACGATATGCACCATCTTACGTGTACCTTATAGAGGGGGGCTCTCTGCCACCCATCATGGTTTTCCACAGAGTTAGGTTGAAGGATCGTCCCCCCCCACCATCCCCTCTGAAAGGGCGCTCAATTCATTAAGCCAGTATTGTGACAAGAGAAAGCCGGAGTAGGATTCAAGCTCCTGACACTAGGCTAAGATACGCCCCCGCGCCACTGGCGTGCCGCCACAGTGCCTCGCCCATGAGCGCAACATTGCCGGACTGCTGCATGTAGAGCCCGCACACTGCCTGGCACCACATCATGAAG
>JAOYMO020429368.1:0-22686 GCA_025802455.2 Iodosphaeria phyllophila | reverse complement strand
AAAGTATCGCAACTAGCTACCTTTCAACGAAGCACAACTCTATTCCTCGGGTTTAGCAATTCCTGCAAGAGTTCTCAGTAGTGTTCGAGAACCTGTTTATTTACAATGATCATGTCTTCCAAGTCAACCTCAAAGCGTCATCTCAAAGATGGGGTGTACGTGCCGACGCCGGCCTTCTTTTTACCCAACGAGGAGTTAGATCTCGAGACGACAGGGCAACACGCGGAGCGTCTAGCCATAGCGGGCGTATCTGGGCTAGTGATTCATGGATCCAACGGAGAGGCGGTTCACTTAAGTCGAGAGGAGCGCGAAAAGATTATCGCAGCAGTTCGCACGACGCTCGATGGGACTGGTTTTGGTGGTTTCCCTCTCATTGCCGGCTGCAGTGCCCAATCGACTAGGGAGTCAATACGTCTATGGTTAGTCGTTACGAGAAAAACCTGATGAGTACTGCATGAGGGGGATTTATCTTTGCCTTGCTCACAGTCTTTCATGGAACATCAAAGGCAGTTCTTGTTAAGCTTACCACCTGAAGAATTGCTGACTTCTAACGAAAAATCAGTCAGGATGCCGCGGCTGCAGGTGCTAATTTTGCGATTCTACTACCTCCGTCATATTACAGCACCATTTTAGACCTGGAGAAGATTGAACAGTATTTCTTCGATGTGGCGGATGCAAGTCCTTTGCCTATTGTCATATACAACTACCCCGGCGCGGCTTCTGGACTAGATCTATCCTCGGACACCATCATCAGATTGGCTCGGCATCCGAATATCGTAGGCGTGAAATTGACATGCGGAAACGTTGGGAAACTGGTGCGCATCGTGAAGGCTATCCGATCTGAGTCTTATTCTAGATTTTTTGTTGCTGGGTAAGTCTATGCCCATTTCCAGAGGGTTACATACCTCCTCTTCCTTTACACATGAAGTTATTCCAGGCCTTCTCTGGAAGGAGACGCTTTTAGCACTTTTGACACGCACTTATTCCACCATAGCTTTCGTCTTGTTTGTGCGATAATACAAAGAATATCACTAACAAGATTCTCTCTATGCCCTCGATGGCAATTTAGAGGAAGCGCCGACTTTATTCTGCAAGGCTTAGTAGTAGGGAGCCATGGCACCATAGCAGGGACCGCCAATGTGGTACCGCGAACCTGTGTTCGATTGTGCGAACATTTTCGGGCGGGTAGACTGCAAGAAGCGCAGCGGCTTCAGGATCTACTCGCAAATGCAGACTGGGCTGCTATCCAAACAGGCTTTGCGGGCGTCAAGGCAGCGTTGCAGCTTTTCTACGGGTACGGGGGGGCGCCGCGCCAGCCATGTACCTTGCCAAGCGAAGTGGAGCTGGAAATGATAAAAAGGAATTTCGAAGAGGTCATCAAAATGGAGAAAACCCTTTGATAGGAACAGGACGAAATAATGTTGGAATTTGACTTCTTCAGGGGTATTTTTGTTCAGCATCTGCTATGCCATTTCGCCATCGAGAATGATATTAATAGACCCGAACGATCTTGCGCGTTCAATGATAGATGACAGGCATGCATGATCATGGACAGACGGTATTTGCAAACTTCGTACCTAATCTTAATAGTTTGTTCTCCATATAATGATATGCGGTACAATAACAGCGGTCCAGTGAATGTAAGTAGAGTCGATCGAACGAGCGAGATTCTCACCACGTGCGGCCTAGTTTTTAGGTCATTCGGTACGCGATAACTTATTCACTTACTACAACTCAGAACGCCTACACGAAATCTTGAGGAAACCAACGGCCCCCATCTAATGTTCTACCTTTTGATCTAGTCTCGGGGAGGCCGTATCCTAACCCCCTTCGCGGAAACACTTTGCGGCTCCAAAGCGCCCCCTCTCGGGCTTCCTAAGATACTCAATAGAGCAAGTCGTTCTACCTCATCTCAGACGTTCTAAACCTCGGCAAATATCTTTCCCTCCGATTCATCAGCCCTCTCGATGCACTCTCTCACCACATTCCAGAACCGCCTTATATCTAAGCCCCGCGGGATCTGCACGCCTAGCTGTCCTGGCGGAAGCCTTTTCGCAACTGTCCGGCCTGTTTGGGCACCCTTGTGCGCATCTTCTAGTGTGCCATCTGTGATGATCTTGATCTCGAACCGTTCAGGCTGCTTGTTTCCCGGGTCGGAGGACGGCGCAAAATCGTAGAAGGGGATCTCGTACTCTGTCCCTATAAGTACGATGGCGAGAGCCAAGGGATCATGAAGTGGCGGGCCAGTAGTTATGCCAAATACATCACTGGGGTAACTTTTGTTAACATTCTTTTTCCCTTCACCAGTGCGATGCGTGCTTTCAAGAACTTGAAGGTCTCCCAGCACGTATCCTCACAACGAATGACTCGGAAGAAAAATTCAAGAATAAGACAAGCTCGCTTACCGATAAGTTGAAGCGAAGAAGCCCAGCAACTCGTTCAGCATCCTCCTCAGTTTTGACTTCCCTTCCCCTGCGTTCTGACCCTCCATAAGGGCGGCCCTCCCCTCTCGTCCCCAAAGAAGCATCTCCCTAACCTCGTTGGTCGCCAAACATAGATGAGTCAAATCCAACGGGACCAGGGTCACCTTTTCTCTCAGTATCTCGTCCTCTAGCACATCCCTCATAGCCTCGGGGTCGATCAACACATTGAACTCAGCCCATTGCGAATAGTTTCCTATGCGTTTGCGATCGTCGACTCGCCCCATAATAGCGTCGGTGAAGCCCTCACCGATGGATCCTGCCATTAGGCTCACACCTTTGATATGCTTTTTCAAGTGTGGATGCTTGAGGAAGAGCTTGGCGATATTAGTTGCGGCACCGGTGGCGACTACCCAGGCGGTGTTAGGAGGCGTAGCACCCAGTTCCTCAGCCATGGCGTCAATAGTTTTGGCGTAGCACTCCGGATCCGAGAGGGAAAATGCAGGAGGAGTCTGGCATTTGGGGAGAAGCGATGTGCCGTCTATGCCGCTCTCGCCGTGAATATCGGTGGCGTGGACCGGAGGTCGAGAGGCCGCACGGGCTGCACCAGGATACACACGAACGGATTCATGCTTTCCAAAAGCGGCGAGCAGGGAAAGGGCATTTTCTGTAGTTTGACGGAGAGGGGCGTTGCCATGCACGGTACTGATGCCGAGGAGTTCGATGCCGGGGTGGTACGTGGCTAGCAGAATGGCAAAAGCATCCTAGATTATCGTTAGAAATGTACGCTCAGGCTCAGTTAGTCAAAGAGTCTGGATTTTGTTCAGTATCCTCCTCCACGGCATGTCAGTCTCATGATTATGATATTGTATTGGCAAGCATTTCATGATGGACGATGTAGCGATGAAAAGCAGTGCAAGCAGAGTATCAGTCTCTAACTATATTCTTCAAAGTAATAGGGAGATGCAATGTCCCCGTATTGAATATGAATTTGAATGATGTACTGCAGAAGATAGGGCTAAAATGGAGTGGTGGTGGGAATATGACTTGCAGTGCGTAGGTCTTCCATCAACACCGCAAACGCTTCTGTTTACCGCAATACTGTAATAAGCGGATTACTTACATCATGGCCTGGATCACAATCTAGCCATACAGGCACGGGGCTCGATGGTGTGGACATGATGTCTTCCTGCGAGGATGCGCGAACCAATGTGACTAAGGAGGTGAGAGGGGTCGTGAATGTGCCTGAGTATCGGCACCTGAGATGCTACAGTATTGCTTTGGGGCCTGATTTGGTGCTGGTCATCACGTGACTCTTACAACCTCAATCTGAAGTGTGGTGTTCTTTCATTAATGAGGTGTTGGAAGACTCGGAGGGCGCCAGAAATTCGTTTGCCCGAGCGTACCATATATGAGGCTTACAAAATACAGTTTGCTATATTGTTCTGGAGGGACGTGTATTAATGGTCAGGAACCCGAGATGGGACCTACCTACGTAGTATCAAGGCAGACCATACCATAGCGGTATAGCTATTTTGCGTTTGCTTCCAGTTCCAGTGAGATTTCCCCCATCTTGTATGAATTACACCCGGATTTTCTCCCAAGCTTGGCTAGACTACAATATCGATCGCATCAAGTCAAACTAAACCGAACCAGTCTGTTAAGTTTGGAATGGTCGATTCGAGAGAGCTTATCTTCTATAGAACGTAAACTGGAGTCCGGGCAACCATCCATTCCCTTTTCTCTGGGACCAGTTTCTTCCGCCCAGGTCTCGAGGTATAAGATCGCTGTCAATCGGTTCACAATGATACCAACGGCGCAGGTAGACTCGCAGCCTCCACGGCATATATCATAACTATCTCAGGGGTAGAATGTTTTGCACAAATTGTGGCTAAGGATGTGATTTGTGATTCCTTGTAGGTAACTTGTAGTTGAAAGTGCGTATTGGTTTCCGCGTTGCATATTTGTGTTACTGTAACTCTATGCCCAGTAAGGCTGCTAGAATCCCTCAAGACTGCTAAGGCTTGGTCATGCTTGACTGTCATCTGAAACGTCATGACACTGTCCCACAATGAATCATATCGTTTTGAATCCAAATTACATCAACCTGAGAGTCGACAAGTCCGTCCGTTCCTGATTCACCTCTTGGAGAACACTAAATTGGGAAGCTGTTCGTCTTTACCCCCTTCTCTGCTTCCTGCTGTACCTTCTGCGTTTGTTCTTGTTCTTTCATTTCTCTCACCTTAGCCAACACCACCTCCCGAAAGATGGCACCCTTCATAGCTCTGGTAAGTTTGCTCTTTCCCGATTCACCAGGGGTAAGGGTAGCTTCGCCGGCAGCAGAGACGCTGTTGTCGGGAAAGTCGGGATTTTCGGGGTCGTCGTCCTTCATCTTCAGAGCCTCGATGCGATTGGCCAACTTTACCATCTCGATACCGCGCTTGAGACGGGCCTTGGCCATGTAAGCCTTGATCTCTGGCAGTAAGTTCTTGTCTGTAGCATTCTGTCCGCTTAGCCAGGGGTGTTTCATGGCCTGCTCGCTCGACCAGCGATCTTCGGCAACTGGTCGTAGCAAACACAAGATGAAGTCCTTGGCATCTTCGCTGACCTCCCTCCAATAGCGCTCATGGAAGATAACTTGGCTCTTGGAACATTCATCAATCAGATCTTGCAGATTCTCAGACCGAAAGGGAGAATATCCGCAGAGCAATGTATAGGTGATGACGCCCATGGACCACATATCAACTGGCTTGCCATGTCCTTTCTTCAACATGACCTCCGGCGCAGCGTAACCGAAGGAGCCAGCCATAGTTGTAAGGACCTCATCCTTAGTGTCCAACATCTTGGCGATTCCGAAATCCGCAAGCACCAGATCGGACTCAGGGTCTTTGCTGAGATAGAGGAGATTTTCAGGTTTAAGGTCTGAACACAGTTTTAGCTATGTTAGTGGTGCAATCCATGATGCATGTCTGCCAGTTTAGGCATCAAAGGCGAACCACTTGAATAGCGAAATGCAGTTATTATTGAACGCGGCAATGATGGCTTACCTCTGTGTACTACATTGTTGCGATGCAAGTAATCAACGGCGCTGAGGACCTGCTGAATAGTCCTAGCCGCATCCTTCTCTGTGAACTTGCCTTGATCGCAGATGCGCTCAAATAACTCTCCCCCCGTGGCGAGCTCGGTTACGATATAGTACTTGTCCCTAGACTCGAACCAATCCACGAAGCGTACAATGTGAGGATGTTTGAGGCGTTGAAGCATATCTAGCTCATCCCACACCATGCGCTCGTTCCCTTTGACGTTCTTCTTGAGGATGATCTTAATCGCAACCTTGCCGTTAGGGCTGTCGGCCTCGCGAACGAGGCCATATGTGCCAGCACCGAGCGTACGCCCTATGCGGTACTTCGATTTCTTCTCGTAGCTTTCCGGTTGGCCCTGGAGCCGATTCAACATGCCGTGAACTGTAGACATGGAGGTTAGTCGTCGAGCACTGGGACGAGCTAACGCAGACCGTAGGAATCTTGGACAGTAGGACAAGAATATTTCTTGGTATCCTGAACGCGAATTTGTATATGGATGCTCGGAGGCTATCGCATAGGAAGGGTTGGCATTATAGGTACTGGTAGAGACGCAGGAAACATGTGATGGGTTGGGTCCAGGCTAGAAAGCCTGTAATTGCTCTAAATGCTTACAGCTCATGGTTCGGACTCTGGGGACGACCCAAAAATCAACACAAATGCTTTGTGGACCGCAGGTAACTAGTAATGTCTGATAACGTTGTGATGGGCACCGCGACCGTGAACCCGAATGAGAGCGCAGGTGGGGTTGACCTGATGTCTCAAGTGGGATGAAACTGCCGCAGTCAAAACACGTGCAAGTGCGATATGCAGTACCAGGTTTGGGGTACACAAAGATGGAATATATCTGTTGATGAGGCGATCTGTAATGGTCTTATGAATGGAATGAATCGCGCTGCAGCCGCGCTTCGTGTTGAAAGCAAGCAGAGATCATGCCCACGCCTCGTTTGAAGAACGTGGAGATTCGAACAAAGCCAACCCAGCCGCAACGCTCGGAGGCATTCTCCAGCTTCTTCATAGGGTGCGAATACCGCTGAACTTCCAACATGGATACTGTAGACACACCATCCTGTGCGGTACCCAAGGGGTCGTACTAAAGTGCTGGAGTCTCATTTGGGGGCTGTGGCTGCAATGCCTAGATGCCAAGCCCACATGCAATTCGGATGAGGGGTCAATTCAGGTTGTTAGGTTGGCCTTGCTGAAATGCTAGGGTGCCTACAATACATAGCTGCTGCGGGTACTCTGTATCGATGAATGATAACGAGATGGAGAGAGAATAACAGAAGGAGCACATTGCCCAGTCATTACATATTGTTCAAATACAATATCCTAGCGCATCCCATTCAGCGTTGTTTGTGGGAAGACACTCGAATTATCTACCCACATGATTCAGCTTGTGACTCTCGTTTATTCTTATCTATTCAAGAAATTTGTTTTTACCACGCCCAGAGTTACTTGAGTATTGTCGCGGGTTCATGAGCGTTGGTGCAGCGAATGCCACGGAGGCAGGGGAGGCATACCAGAACAATAATGCCGCACTCATCTTAAGGGATCTATTCAACTCCATTCCTATTGAAGATCATACGCCTGCTATGGTTCACATCGTCTACAGGGCGCGTTGGCATTGCCTACCGACGTGGCTTTGTCCTCAGCCTCTTCCCAATCTCAGTACCTCAGCGCTGTACAGAGTGACAACTCCGCCAACATGTCATTGCCCAGCCAGTTGAGGTGGTTTGACACGAGGCCAAGCCAAGGTCACCAGCTACCGGCTATGTAGGTACTCAACATTAACCTCTGCCGCCGTCATGAGTATGATGTACGGTATAAAGTACCAGTACCCCAATGCCTTGAGATGCGCGCAACTTCGGTTGAGATTGTTATTCAAGGTTGCTGTATAACTTTGCTTCGCCTTAGATCTGAGGTTCGCTACCTGACAAAGACTGATGTAACCTTGATGATATTGCTTGATGCATGTTGATGTAGATGACATGTTGCCCCTTTTCCTTCACTAGGAAATAGTATTCATCTAAACGAGACTGGTTGCGTCTGAACATTGGCCCGTCCAGCGCCAAGACAACGGCGTCCAGTGCAGGTACTATTCGAGTAATTCAAGTATTCGCCTAAGAGGGTCTTGGTCCCCCGTACAGCAATCAGAGTCTCACAAAGCCTACAATTTGCAACAACCGTTATCCAATCCATCCTCTACTTTAGCCGTGATCCATCAACTTGTTGAATTTGCTGCTCGTTTCAAGCACGAGGACCTTGTCAGTAACTTGAGAAACCTGGTCAGTGGAAACGGATACTTGCAACTCGGTTCGCATACGGGATCCACTGGCTGACTAGCTGCATCAAGCAAGGAAGTTGAGACGCGCCATTCCTTTCGCAGTCACCACTTGCAACCCCACCATATACTGGCATCAGAGTACCCAAAGGGGTCTCTTTACTTTCCCTAACTTCTTGCCGCTGCCGGCGCAACATCTGTATTGGCTTGCCTCCCAGAAGGCTTGTCAGGTAACGACGATGGCAGCGGGCTTGGGTGCTAAGCGCCTGAGCAAGGAACTTGCCAAAGTACGTGTAAACCCCCGTTGTCATTCTTTGCATGCTTCCCTAACTACCTCGCCGCCGCAATGTGATAACGACTCGGATAAACAGCGCAATGGTAACAATGACAATCTTAGATCACCAACAGCTTGCCGCCCGGTATCTCACTTGTCTCCGCCGATAACCTCGAGGAGTGGTTGCTTGACATCCAGGTTCTCGACCAGAATCCCATCTACGCTGGACAAACATTCCGGCTGAAATTCAAGTTCTCCAAATCGTATCCAATCGAGCCTCCCGAAACGACTTTCGTACAATCCGACAGTCGACCAATTCCTATGCACCCCCATATCTATTCGAATGGCATCATATGTCTAGATTTGCTCGGTCAGTAAATAGTTGGAAGGCTATCCGTTCGCCTAGTGTCATCAAGAATCCTGAAGGCCGAGGGCTAACTTGTAGGTCTTGGATAGGTGCGCAAGGGTGGTCGCCCGTGCAGAATGTGGAATCAGTCTGCATGTCGATTCAGAGTATGTTGACAGGCAACACTAAGGCTGAACGACCCCCCGGGGATGAAGATTTCGTTCGAGGCAACAAATTGCGACCGCGGGATATCGATTTTTATTATCACGATAATACGGTCTAAGGGAGTGATATGAACAAATGGATCGGGCCATGTGGAGATTTGTACTCTCACGGAGTAGCATTGGAAGTAATCGTCAGCGCCGCTCATAGTGAGCATACTCCAACGCGAGCAACAGCAAAAAACCTAATGTCTCGAAATGCCTACCTAGACACTCCTAAGATGTAGTGTATCACCTACAGGAATATATCAAAAGGGCTTGCTGGAGTTATCTTACGGCGATACTGGCAGCGAGCTTTGCTTTCACATCCAGATTCGTATTTGATTGAGGCTTTGAGGGAGAGGCTTGATCGGATGTCTTCTCTAGCTTATACCGATCTGTGGTTCGGTCTGTAGATAACATTCATAAATCCAAATGGACTACCGATTGCCTTGAGAACCTATTGGTATTTGCGGCGGATAGTGAGAAGCTACGCGCTGAGAATGGTAGGCTATCGTTGGACTGTTGGTCCGATAGACGATGTTTGCAATTAATGTTCATCTCAAATCACTTCAGATCTCGTTGTATTACTCAACTACGGAGCACTAACTGATATTTCTTTGGTTGAACTGTACGGTAAGCTAGTAATAAAAACACCCCACTGCACTTCGTAGGTGACGTCGCGAGATCGGCGTTCAAGCTTTCCCGATACCGATGCAGGCAGCTGCTTCTCCATACCAGTACAGTAAGTAGCTTGCTGAGAGCGTTCATCAGCTGTCGGCTCACCATGTCAATCTTTTCTGTTATTCACACTTAAGTGTGCCTCACATTTTATGCCATGACCTGCTTCTCTAGGTCGATGCGGAAGGTCCAACTCATGCTTCTCTAGCTGGAGCTCATACCGAAACGCACCCGTGAAAGCTCTTCATGGCTCCTCATGTGGGGTTCGAAACTGATTCGATCAGAGAGAAGGCTCGCAAGGACTTTCTCTATCTTCTTGAGAGAGTGAGTTTGGTGCCAATCACTATCGCAACATTTTAGTAACATTGGGTGCCCAGGTGCGCGGAAAGAAAAACGTTGTCATCGAGCGGAGCTTAGCAGGGCCAATTGGGATTGTCGTGAAAGTCTCAACGCTACACGAATATGGTGTGGACAAGTTCTTCCTACTAGAGAATGACAATTCCGACACCAGCCAGCGCAATGTAGTCTTTGTCGCACGCGGCGAATGCGCTCGTCATGCGAGCAGGATAGCGGGTGAGTCGAGATATTCTCTCATTTGCTCCAGAGCTTTCGGACTCTCAAAGAACTCGCGAAACGATTCATCAGCTTCTCGCAATACGAGAACGCATGGCAAGCAGCCATCACCTTAAGCAGTCACACAACGTATTTGAGCAGCGCACTCATGCGCCTGATAATGCCAGGCCATGCTAACCTTACCAAGATCAGATCAAGCGGCTCCAGCGAGAAAGCCAGACGGGCCACGACTTCCACATATTTTGGGTGCCCCGCCGAACATTGGTTTCACAAGCGCTGCTTGAAGAGAGTGGCGTGCTGGGAGATGTCAATGTCTACGAACTTCCCTTGTATTTCTTTCCCCTCGAACGCGATATACTTTCTCTCGAGCTCGATGAGTCCTTCCGAGACCTGTACCTTCTAAAGGACACAACGCCAGCATTTCTCACAGCCAAGGCCCTCATGGGCATTCAGGAGAAATATGGACTGTTTCCACGCATCACGGGAAAAGGCGACAAGGCCCACCAGATCTCCGAACTTCTATCGAGAATGCGCCAAGAATTGTTGGCGGGTGAGGAAGGGGTCGATGGGTTAAGGCCCGGTTTAACCCCAAGCAACGCAATCGATAGTGTCGTCATAATTGATCGTGAAGCAGACATGGTCACACCGCTTCTCACTCAACTGACATACGAAGGTCTTATTGATGAAGTTTTTGGTATCCAGAATAATCGAGCAGAAATCGACTCGACAATTGTTGGAGCCCCGCCACAGTCTTCATCTCAGCAGCAGACGGCCAGCACTACTGGCCCCGCCCCTGCCTCCGCTCCGGGTCTGAGAAAACGTAACATTCAACTCGACTCGTCGGATAAGTTGTACGATAGCTTGCGTGATACAAACTTTGCCATTGTTGGATCTCTACTTAATAAGGTAGCTCGGCGTTTACAAAATGACTACGACAGTCGGCACACGTCCAAAACGACAGCAGAGCTTAAAGACTTTGTTAAGAAACTGCCCGGTTATCAGGCCGAACAACAAAGCCTCAAGATACATACAAATCTCGCCGAAGAAATTATGAAATACACCAAGACGGACGAGTTCAGCCGCTTATTAGAAGTCCAACAAAATCTAGCAGCCGGAGCTGACCCTAGTACGCAATTCGACTCCATCGAGGAGCTGATCGCTCGTGAGACTCCATTGTCAGATGTTCTCAGGGCTGTTTGTATATATTCTTGTGTGTCAGGTGGTATCAATGCCAAACAGTACGACGCCTTTCGGAAGTTGATTCTTGAGGGCTATGGGTATCAGCACATGTTGACGCTAAACAATCTAAACAAACTGAATCTGCTCATACCCAAGTCTTCCTCAGCACTGAAGACAGATTTTGGCTATATTCGGAAACAGTTGCGGCTTATCGTGGACGAAGTAAACGAGCATGATCCTAATGATGTAGCTTATGTCTTCAGCGGCTACGCACCACTCTCTGTTCGACTTGTACAGTGTGTGCTTCAGAAGCAGTATCTTCTTTCCATCACTCGAGGTAACGGGATGACAGGCATGAGCATTGGCAGCTCGAATCATGGCTGGAAGGGATTCGAGGAAGCGCTGAAATATGTCCACGGGAAAACGTTTGATGAGCAGAAAAGCGAGGACAAAACCATGAAGACGCGAGCGTTGTTGTCAAGCGGTGGCGACAGGAAGACAGTGTTGGTGGTCTTCGTTGGTGGGGTGACATTCGCAGAGATTGCGGCTTTACGTTACGTCTCGAGGAAAGAGCAAGGTTGGTCACACTTGATCTGGGCCATAACATCATCATTCATCAAAAACCCCGCCTTATAAGTTTAACTGTTAACCATTCGGGGTTTCTAGCGCAAAGAAATTTGGTTGTATGCACCACGTCGATTATTAGCGGTCACCGGATGATGAATGCGGCAATCGAAAAGGAGTCGTTTGCCAAGAGCCAACCACAAGATGTTAGAGCAAGTAGCCAGAATGATTGAAGAAGAAAGACAGACGCAACGACGAGCCCTCCGTGCTATGGGAGGCTACAGGCAACTTGGATCTACTGAGCCTCGCGTGGGCGCAATCCTGGTTTTCTCTCGCCAACACCATACCGGTAGTGATAGGTCGGTCTCACAACCGTGGCTGAACAGTCGAAGTCACGAGACCTGTACGGCTGGTTCGATTATTGTCTCGCAGAGGGTCGATCGATCAATAATCACGTCAATTTCGGTGGGTCAGAGCGTAGCTGCGCTTGTTTGGCGAATGCCGATCGGAATTTGAAAAAGACTCTCTGCACAGAGCATTCGAAGACTGACAATTACAACTACCGTTTGGCTTCTGTGTTGCAATTGCGTAGAATCAGCAGCAGCCATACTGTCTTCAAGGTGCCGTAGTAGGTAATACCTGCCGTACTGGTGTTTTCTGAATCCCAGCTAGGAATGTGTATGATCACGTGGGATGTACATTACAGTTGTACCTCTCCGTGAACACCTGAGACCGCTGAACAGGGTCTTGGAGCAAGATACGGTAGCAAGTCATGACTACAGTGGATCCTCTTTTACCACCACCTCTGAATGTGAATTGAAGGCCTTCGGAGCCATCTCTAATGGTGCGCTGCACGACACTCTGATATTGCTACTAGAATCAGCTAATATTTCCCATCTCTACATCACATACAGAGTACTCACGAACGTGAATGGTCACAACTCCTGCGTGCCTGCCATTTTCACACCATCACTTCTCTCCTTCTGAGTCGCTTGATTTGCCATCTCTTGTCCCTATTTGCTGGGTGGACTGTCACCAAGATCGACATTTCTCCAAGTATGTTCGTAAAGAAGTATTTAATTTAAAGCTTACACAAGCGTACTCAATCATATCTAGACAGCAAAATCCAATGTGCACCCCTTAATATTAAACTTTTTAGGTAGTTCCGTGTCGCCGGCCAGAGAGCTTGACGATCCGTCTCGGTCACCATCAATTGAAGCCGACGAATGAGTTTTGCGGAAACGAACCGGGACTATCCATAGGGGATGTACAACTACTACACATCCACTAGCATTTCCGATCACGAGGAACCGAACGGAGCCGAGTTCTGTTATCCATGAAATATTCAATACCTCAAAGATCTGTGTTTTCCGGTTATGAGATGCGCAGATATGTCATGTGAAGAAGGGGGAGACATGACGCGGAGTCCGAGTCGGCCCCCAGAGATTGATGAAAAGTCTAGCTCGTCTCTCGATCCCGCCGCCGCCACCAGCAACCATGTTATGCAGGAAATCACATCCCAGATTGATTCCGGTGCCATTGTGAAAAATGAGAGCGAGGAAGAGAGGGACAATGATGCCAGCGGTCAAGATGAAGATACTGTCATGTCAAATTTCACACACGGGTATGTTTTGCCTCATTGATAACATTCAAATTCGATGCTTTCATTTGCCCCGGCCAGCCTGTTATGATATCTTCAGAGAACCCTGGTGCACCTCGAACTAACTTCCCTAGAACCCAAGCATGCCCTTCAGCTATGGCGGACGATCACGTTCTCGGCTCTCAAGGGAGTACTAGACAATCTCAGTCCTCATTCACTTCGTGTGTGTCCGAGCACTCGGGCATGCCGTCGCCCTCTAGTAAGGCCACGACGCCAGTAGCGTTCTCTGCCAATAATACCGGGATTGGTGAGAAGGTTCAATCGTCTACACAATCAAATTCAAGCCAAGCGCTCTCTTCTCCGGAAGTGACAGAAAATGATCCAGCGCCACGCCAAAGAGAAGTGTTTGACGTGAAAGCGAGAGCGTCAATTCCTCAGGATATCGCTCCTGAGGACTTTGCCTATATGTGTATTGAGGCTGCCGAACAATCACGATTGAATCCGTACGCGCTACATCCAGGCGAGTATCAACTCCTCAGAACTCACCTGACCAAAGCTCAAGTTTCAACCTATCTTCAACTCCGAAATGCCACATTGAGGCTTTGGCTGAGCAACCCTCGTATGGCAGTATCGATTGAAGAAGCCATAGGCTGCGCTAGAGATCCGAGGTGGTTTAGTGTTGCCAGTGTCTGCTACCACTGGCTCCTCCGAAACGGTAAGTTACATAGTCTGAATGGCAAATCGATAACCTTGCAGAGCAGCACAGTGATTAAAGATGCTGACTTGTGAGCAAGGCTATATAAACTATGGATGCTGTGAAACGCATGCCACTGAGAATGAAGGGATCGCGATGTCAACCAGAAAAACCATAGTCATTGTTGGCGCTGGTATGTCGGGGATCGGTTGTGCCAGACATTTAGAGACGCTTTTCCAGCAATACGCAGCCCGGTTTCGTGAAATGGAACAAGAGCCCCCTCGAGTCATAGTCGTCGAGGGTCGAAGTCGAATCGGTGGCCGGATCTACTCGCGAGCTCTCGATACCAGCCAATGCCAGCACATGTTTGGTTTTCAGGGCCAGCGGCATACCGTAGAATGCGGTGGCATGATTATTACAGGGTTCGATAGGGGCAATCCTTTAAATGTATTAGTCAGAGGCCAACTCGCACTGCCTTATTACACGCTTCGGCCGGAGACTACGCTTTTCGATTTTAATGGCAAACCGGTCAATCTAGACCGGGATCAGCTAGTCGAGAAGCTGTACAATGATTGCTTAGAACGCGTCAGCGATTACAAGTTCAGGATTGCCCCATCCAAGCTGATAGAGGGCAATCGAGAGATCATAGACCATGGCAAAGAGAGTACATCGGAAGGTCAAAAAACGATAGCCCAGGTGGAAGAGGCTGCTGCCACACTGCCTCAAGCAGTCCCTGTCGCGCAGCAGAGTTTGGCTCCCGAAGTGAAACTTGTGCCCACTTCTACGGACAGAACAACTGGCAAGACTCACGGCGAGCCAGGGACTCCTACAGCTCAACCAGCTGCGTTTAGAGCAAAGCAGATGGGCTGGGTTCTGAAGGAGGGTGTCGCAGAGTACCAAGACCTGAAGCTCGACGGTCACGCGAGAGCAACAAACGCCTCTTTGGGTGCATTGATGGACGAGGCTATCAACCAATACGTGAAGATGATTGACATTACTTCTCAGGAATTACGGCTCATGAATTGGCACATAGCTAATCTCGAGTATAGCAATGCCACGAATTATCACCAACTCAGTCTAGGCGGCTGGGATCTTGACGCGGGCAACGAATGGGAAGGGCCGCACACCATGGTGGTGGGTGGCTATCAACTTGTTCCTTGGGGTATTTCCCAATATCCTAACAGGTTAGACATTCGGAAGGAAAGCCCAGTCACAAGAATAAATTACGACCCTACTGCGCCGGGAGCTGCCAAGGTGGAGTGCGAGAATGGAATGTCATTCAATGCTGATCTTGTTGTTTCCACTCTTCCGCTGGGCGTTCTTAAGTACGGCAATGTTGAGTTTGACCCTCCCCTTCCGCCCTGGAAGACGGATGCCATCCAGAGGCTAGGGTACGGCGTCTTGAACAAAGTCATTCTCGTGTATCAAGGATCGTTCTGGGACAAGAGACGTGATATTTTTGGCGTTTTACGCATGCCAACCTCCCGCAACAGCACCAGACAGAGCGACTATGCCTCACAGCGAGGCCGCTTTTTCCAGTGGTTTGATGTATCCAATACCAGTGGGGTACCCACCCTAATGGCACTCATGGCCGGAGATGCCGGCTTTGACATTGCGAATACCAACAACGACGAGCTGGTCTCAGAAGCTACCCATGTTTTACGTCACGTCTTTGGGGCCAAGGTTCCAATGCCTATTCACGCTGTAGTGACGCGATGGGGCGCTGACAAGTTCTCACGTGGCTCATATTCTTCGGCAGGGCCTAACATGCGGCCAGAAGACTACGATACCATGGCACGGTCTATTGGCAATCTATTTTTCGCGGGCGAGCACACGACTGGTACTCACCCAGCCACCGTTCATGGCGCTTATTTATCGGGTCTCAGAGCGGCTTCTGAGATCTTGGAATCTCTGCTCGGCCCTATAGAAATACCCGTTCCCCTCATTCCACCAAAAGAAGTACAGGTTTCGTCCGTAGGCCGAGCCAAGAGGAGGGCATCTAACACTGCCACACAGCCAACATCATTCAGAGCCTCAAAGCAAGCTCGTATCGATGCCCACGAGGAAGCCATGTGGCAACATACTGTTTCTCAGATTGGGGAGAGACCACGTCGACCTCCCAAAGTGACCGCCAACACATATTTACTCTTCAGTAAAGCCAATATCGAGGCGGCACGCAAGCGATGCGCCGAAGAGCTTCGCCCTACCGGCAGAGGTAGGCCTACCCCTAAAAACGAAGTTCACTTTATGGCGAGCAAAATGTGGAAGGAAGCCACGCCTGAGATGCGGCGACCGTTCCAAGAACAGGCGGCACAGCAGAAAAAAGAGCACGTGGAAAAGGTCAAACAGTGGGAAGAAGAAGTTCAGGAATGGGATCGGAAATCACTGGAAGTGAAAGCCGCCTGGGAATCCGCAGGGAACCGGCTGGTGCTCGAGGAGACAAAAGCTGATAGTCCCACGGGAAGAGAGAGAAGAAGCCAGAGAATCAGCACGTACGCCGAAAGCGAGTCCGGTGGTAGTGAAATCGGATAGCCAGGGCTGCCATCCTCCTTCTCACTTCTACAGTGGCTCTTCGTCCGGTGTTCAGGTACAGGGGGTCATCACGGCGCTCTGGGTGGCATCTGTTTCCCGGCAAACTATGGGGTCCGGTCAGCATTGCTGGGCGGCTGTACATTTGAGCGGCCTTCGAAACGCTGCTGGGCTTGGTTGAGAATCGAAAGACAACGCTTTACTGGCTGTTTTCGCTGCCATTCGGCCTATAACGCAGTGTATATATATTTAGCTACTTGTAGTACCTATCCGAGCTATTTCTACGCACACAGAAACAAATGAGAAAAGGTTCACATGAAACCCGAATTTTTATAATTGGTATTGGTTTTCGGAAGATTTCAGGTAGATTTCGTGCTGTACTATGCTCGTAACCAGAAGATATCTGAGTAACAGGATGACTGTGCTACAAATTTCTGCTCATCCGGATTACTCCACGTTGGGTGATGCGGCAAGAAGGTAGCTGTATGGAAGAGACTGAAGGAGTTATGGAGGACCGAGAACTTCAAGACATGTTATTAGACTAGATAATCCTCATCATTTCTATCTAGTCTTTATATACAGCAAAACTGATGCATTCAGATTCCATGCCCGTGCCTTACTCTTTATGTTCTTGCTGGGCTTTCTTGTTCGCTGTTAGCCTAACTTTTGTCATGGCTCCTCTCCTGACTCATCATTTGGCATGTATCCCACACCGGGCCCCATCTCTTTCTCTGCTTGTAACATAATGTCCCGCATATTTTTCAGCGTCCTCGACCAAGTCTTGAGATGGGGAACTCTGTCATCGTTCCAGTTCCGAACCCATTCCGGACGCCAGGGGTTACCCTTCCGGTCCAAAAGAAACCGGATTGCCTTCTCTAGGTCACTTTCATCGACGTGCGGTATCACCATGACCCTTGCCTCGTACAGGGCCGCCGTGGCCCGGACCATGCGCTCATCTTGCGTTTCCTCCTTCGACGTGTCTGTTTGATGTTGCTGTCGCTGTGTTCGACTATCGTCGTCACTTGTCCGGTTTGTCTCTGCTTCCTTTGCCATCATCTCAACCACATGATCCACCAGCTGGATTCCGGCCAAGTCGATCTTGGTCTTGTTGAAAAGAAGCATCGCACTGCGGTTGTTCTCGGCATTACGCTTTTTCTGCGCCATGTTGCGCATTTTGACCCATGACAGCGACTGAGCCTGTCTAGTTCGCTTTGCTTGTTCCTCTGCCAGTTCCTTGGGCGTCTTCACACCGTGGGAAGCGAGATGCGTTTGGTGGGCCGTTATGCGCAGCATCTCGCGTGCCAGCTTGATTTCGCAACGCTTGTCTGGGTCCCTGATGTACATTCTCTGTTTGAGCCGACTGTCGACATGGTGAAATATTTGTTTTGACTGTTTGCCAGCGTGGAAGCAATGGTTAGCTTGATTTTTCTGTTCAGTTAATCAGGGGAGACAATAGTCTGCAATCGCATGATGATATGGAGTGCTAAGAAATCTGCGCAACCCAATGAACAAAATGGAAAGTGCTGAGACAAGAAGATAAGAAGGGCAACTTCATGAGTGGCTAACCAGGCTTTCGAGTCGGAGCTGGGCGTAATGCAGAGCTTTCAAGTACTCAGGGAGCTTCTTGAACGCGGCCTTTCCCGCCTTCAAAGCTTCCGCCTTCTCCAACTTCTTTTTTGATGGCTTCTGTTCCTCCTCTTCCTTTGACTGTTTGAGTTTATACCGCGCAGGTCGTGTTCCGATCTGATCGTTTGCCAAGACGCGCTTTACTTTGAACAACTTGCCATCATCTGCAACCATGGTCACAGGCCTGTCTATCTTTTCTTTCCGCTTTCTGGTGGCATTTTGAGCTATCTTGAAGTCTGCCTCCGTCAGACCTTTTTGCCATTGTCGCTTCTCTTGGATGAAAACATCCCACGCGGGATCTTCCTCCTGTGGGGTGCTGAGATTCTGTGCGGGCTTCGGCTTGGGGTTTGAGAAGGGCGGCGGTGGCGGTTGATTTAGCTGTTCATGCCATAAGCGCAGGCAGGGAGTGGTGGAGAAGGCACGGCGGACATGTGTGCCTTGTCTTGTATTCATGGCTCAAGTGGTGACTAGTCAGTGCAGTATAACTGTGTCGTGTGTGTGGTTTCCTTCACTTTCTCCTTTTTCGGGGTTCGGCGGATAGGGGAACCGTTGTATTGCGCCTTTGTAGCCTGCCCTATCACACATTTTCATCTCAAGGATTGTCATTTGTCCCCTTTCTCTGGCTCTTTCCATCGATCACGCTCGCGATATCGTGATTAGCACGCCTTTCTGCGGCGATAGTACCTCTGAGCATGCACGTTTTTGATTGGGCAGATCGTCCTGAACAGTGGGGCTACCTGAGAATCCAAGTAAGGATGAAGGGTCAACAATTCTACGGCATCCACGGTCAGAGACGCTATGCCCGGCGCTACCAACGTACCGGCACCGTAGAGTATCAGGATGCAAGATCGACCGAAACACAAACTGAATATTTGGGGTCTGCATCCGTTTCAAATTTTGACTCCGCGTTCGCTGCTGCACGGTATCGTTATGTGGGCTCATGGTCTTCCGTCTGAAACTTCCGGCTCTTGAGTCTTGAGTCACGCGTGAACAGTAATTTGCAGTACAGTACTGTATACGCAAATAAAATGCACCTTCCCGTACCGGTATCGGTAGCATCACCTCCACTCAAACTACTATGTACAGCGCCACAGAGCCACAGCCTGACGATGCGTCCCCATCTCGAAATACCTCTCACCCAGAATGTGTCAGATAGCATCAGTATTGGATCACGATCCGCTCATTTATCCAAGGAAATAGTAGTACTGGGGTGTATCTCCAAGTTCATGTCGAGGGATTGAAACTTGAACCCGTGCCTTGGAGTAATGATATTCAGAGAAACAGTCATGATTTTTCGGTCCCGGTAGTTGGACCAGACGTAGCAGATCCTAAGAGCACAAAGTTTACATGACACAGTTCTATTGAGGCTTCAGCGTACAAGGGGGTAAAGGATTTTTGATACATAAGAAAAACTCATGCGCGCAAGCCGCCCGCCTCTCATTATCTCGTATCATCTATCATACTGGTCTCATTTTCAAGCTATCTCTACATGTCCGCTGACGCCGTGGCACCCGTGATGATCTCAACCAGCTCTCCGGTAATGACGGCTTGACGGGTGCGGTTGAAGAGAATTTGGTTCTTGTTGATCATCTCTCCGGCGTTTTTGGAAGCGTTCTAAAAAGGATAGCACATCAGTTATAGTTTCAAGCGTATCTATGCCGAATGTCTTTTTCAGGAAGGATTCAAACTTACATCCATGGCATTTCGACGAGCCGAGATCTCGCAAGCGTGCCCCTCAGCCAGAGCCCAGTACAGCGAGTTGGCCAAAGAATACTCGCGCAGGTTGGAAAGCACTGACTCGTCGACCTCGAAAGCGGAGAAGTTGGGAGAGGCGACAATGGCCTCTTCTGAAAAGGCTCCGATGGTCGAGGGCTCATGAGAAGTAGCGTTGATGAACTTGTTGTAGAGAATCTTTACCTCGGCGTAGTCCGTGGGCAGCTGGACGACCTGGTCGGCAATGGCCTGGGCATCGGCGAAGCTGGGCACGTCACGACCGATACCAGAGAAGTTCAGGACAATGTCCTGGCCGTTGGTACGGGTAAGCTGGGAGCGGGCCTTCTCGCCCACAATGACGAGATCGGCCGGGGGATGGTCGGGGCCCATGTTGCGGCGCACCCAGCGGGCTAATCCCGAGTGCACACCACCGCAGAGCCCCTTATCTGAGCTGCACACGATGTACAAGATCTTCTTCTTCTCCTCGCCTTCCAAGGCCTTAGTCTCGGCCGCGTCGAACACCTCGTTGGAGGCTGTTCCGTAGGTAGATGCCTCTTTCATGGCGCGCTGGGCTCGGGTGAGTTTGGTGGAGGCCACGATCTTCATGGTCTTGGTGATCTTCTCGATGTTTCGGATCGACTTGAGTCGGCCCTCGATCTCGCGGAGTGTCGCATATGTGGCTCCATTGTTGGCGGCGCTGAAGGTAGATGGATGTGTCAGTTCATTGCCAGCTTTCTCGTGCTTTCTTTTTTGAAATTCTTCTCCTCCATCTTCCGGGCGTTGCACAAAGGGTGAGACTCGACAATTCCTTCGAGTATAGCTCAGAGATATTAAATCTAAGTGCTACCTTAGAAATTGTCGTATCTAGTTCCAACCACCAAAAAAAAAAAAGTTATTCATGTTTCACCCCCCAGCAGATCGATGGCCAAAACGTACCGGGCAGGAATAGCCGCAGCGGCGCCGGCGCGCAAAGCTGGTCGCACTGCCCGTGACAGCATGGCGAGAGGGATGAAGTAGTAGTTGCCGGACTGCGATCAATTGGTGTTCGAGGGAATCTGGTAGTTGAGACAGACTCGAGTTTGCCGATGCTCGGTTCACGATGGTGGCTCTCACGATGTGGTTGCTGGTACCCGGTAGCTCGGTACATGCACGAATTGGCACTATTTTCCCTCGCAACATGGATTTTTCCGCCAGCCGTGCCGGGAGGGGGGCCCATGCGCGATCATCATCGGAGCCGCGGAGCCAAGCCTTGACTTGCGTGCCAAAGTCCGAGCCACGCAGCGAGAGAGGAGGTGGCCCGACCGAACTCAAATTTCGCCGCAGTGTGGGCAGCTTCTTGCCTCGGAATTCAGGCGTAAGGCGTCCGCCAAACTTTCTACTGTGTACCGTCATTGGCGATGCAGGTAGACCATAAAGAGTTAGTGCAATGAATCACCGCCACATTTGTACGCCGTACCTGCCTCATGCATTGGTACTCAGTACTAGTGGTTGAGCCGCTTGATACGATTTTTCTTAGCAGACTTACAATGTAACGAATACTTGAAGTCATGGTTCTGAAGCAACTTCGTCAACTCATCAAAAGTGCGTCAAGGTGCTGGCATTCCCACAAGTCGGACCCGCTTTCCACATTTTTCTCACCAGCGCTTACCCCAGGGATCGGTGGCCACCATTCCGGGCGGTACGTTAACTGAGTCCAAAAGATCCAGCCCTGGACGCTTGGGGTGGAAGAACGACCGAAGTTCGCCAGACAATACCTTTTTTTACTCTTGGCTCTCTGACCCCCTGTTGTTGTCTATTATCATCAACGATCCTCCTCTGCGCCAACGCCAACGCGCCCTTCTTTTCCGCACATCCGCTCTGTGTCTTTGTGGCCATTGCTGCTTACCTTCCCGTACCAGTCTCTTCTTAGGAAAGAACGACGGCAACAAATTTTCGGAATCAGTCTACAGGATCGTCACTGTTGCCAGCCGCCTCAACTGCGGTGCAACTAGTGTGGCTATTTTGCTTGCACCTTCAAACCGGCCAACAAGATTTATCTCACTTGCACTTGCACCTTTAACTCTTCACCCGACACGTTTGACCATTTACCCTCACGCTTCCTCCACCGAAATCGAAACAAACAACTCGAGCGACTCTTCACCATCCGACGCACCCTCTCACGCACGCTTTCTGCATAACGTTGAACATAGAACATAGAATAAACACAACTCGACATCGTCTCCTCTCATCCGTCGCTTCAACGAAGCGAACATGTCTTCGTCAGACGACGACGCGCCGCTGGCTCACGCCAATGGTCATGGAAATGGCAATGGGCATGGTGAGTAGAGACTGGCGCTTGTAGCGGTGGCGCAGGAGGGACCAAGGAGACCAGATGTTATGGAGAAGATATTGACGAATGACGCTTACAGTGGTATCCAAAGCGACTATTTCAAGGGCGGAAGACCGCGCGATGGATAAGATGGATCCTGATGGACCTATGCTAGAGGCCCCCGTCTCTATTCGCAATGGACCGGTAATCGAGGATGCGATGGATATTGATGCACCTTACACAAACGGCAAGCGCAAAGGGCGAGGGTCACTCAATGGCAAGACGGGCTACAAGGAAGCATCGGACAGCGACGATGCTCCTATGGTATGACGTGCTATCACTTTCTGAGTATCGGATGTTGAATGTTGCGAGCTATTGATACGGAATGCTAACGCAATTGAAACGAAATTAGGCCAAACGTCAAAAGAAGATTATATCTAACGATTCTGACGACGATGCGCCTCTAACGAAGCGCAGGGTAAAACTACCACCCAAGGTCAGCGAATCGCAGCTGCTCGATGATTCAGATTCGGACGACAAGCCTTTGACGGTAAAACTGGCCAAGAAAAAGAAGGAGATTGAGAAGGCGGCATCAGCCGCGTCCAAAGCTGCTGCCGC